>OMNM01001304.1:6992-33875 GCA_900302745.1 Parablennius parvicornis
CCCGCGGAGCGTCCACGCAGCGCCGCCGACCAAGTCACATCCACCACCGCAGAGTGCGACAGCACCGTCAACGGAGCCACACCTCACACAGACGGCGGAGGACAAGGTGATTCATTCACAGAGCATCAATTCAGCTTTTCAAAGAATCTCAAAGTAAGAGATTTTATTTTTCTCTCCAACTTCCAGCAGCTCAAACAGCAGAGAGGAAGACTATAGGAACATGCAAGGCCCTGTACAGCTTCACACCTCAACAACACGACGAACTGACTTTGAAAGAAGGTGAGTAATGAGACCACAAAACCCAAAGAACTAAAAGCTTGCGATGCTAACTGGTGTAATGGTTTCTTTGACAGGAGATCTCCTCCACATTTATTCCAAAGAAGAAAACGGCTGGTGGTACGGCGCTCTTAACGGACACTGCGGCCATTTCCCATCAACCTATGTTGAAGAGCTGCCATGTTTTGACGTAGTTCAATCCTCCGATGCCTGACGAACCGCAAAACAAGAACTCGCCCTGAATGGAAGTTTCTCAAATCTTGCAACGCCACAAATCACACAAAACTGAAAACACAGGTTTGTTCACACAATGAGCAGTTTCAGTCAATATAAACAGAATCATTCAGTGTGACGTTTGTCTGTCGTTACTTCCTGTTGCTTTTTAAGAATGATATTGTTGCTGAGCTTTTATACACAAATCGTTTGTTGTTTTTGTTATTTATGTCACAATGTGTACAGAAAAAAAAAACCCCACTGAGATGTTTATTAAAGGCATACTTTATTACAATCATGTGAATTCATTCTTGGGGGCTCTAAATGCAATAGTGATAAAAAATAAAATGTTTTACAGTTGTACAAAGGAATTATTATTTATTTTGTAACTTTTATAATGGGTGCAAGTTTGAAAAAGTTAACCACAGAGCAGAGTTTGAATAGAAGCAGTCATTTCTAACAGGTTTAACATGGGACAATTGCTGTTACTGTTTAGATATATTTACAATTTAACCGACATTGGGAATGTCTTGACATGAAATCTGATAGAACAGACCTGATACACTTCTCTATGTAAACCTCCTTGCTTTCACTTGACCACAATGCACCAGGTCATACACCACGTTTCTTTAAAAAAAAAAAAAAATTCAATCCTCTTTCCTTCCAATCTTTAGCAGCGTGCCAGAGAGATAAACTCCTTCCTGACATTTGCCAGGAATGCCGCCAAATTATTGGTGTCCTGCAGTCGACTTTCCAAGGCCGGCAAACACTCGAGCGGAGGGTCGCTGGACACAACTGCACAGATTTAAGAGTTGGGGAATTAATACCAAACTGTGGCGCATTGGAATAAACAAAATAGGACACTTGAAATACATCAGGCCTACATGTCTGCAATAATGACTCAATTACGGTGGTCCACAGGGGACAACACAACACACCAACAAAAGCCACAACACAACAGAAAAAATCCACAATAGAAGCACGTAGCGTACGGAATATTGTTATTACTGACTTTTTTGAAATGCTAGTAAAACACTGCTGCATGATGATTATGATTAATATCGTTATGTGTTTTCAGACACAAGCAAAGTTGACCACCGTGTTGAAATTGTCAGTTATGTACGTGCTCTGCCGTCGATCCTTTGTTTCCGCTCTGGGTCCGTCACAATATGTAGTCCCCCGGAAACAAAGCCTGCTCTCCGTCCGCTGCGCTGCGCATTCCATTGTGGATTTATTTACCTTTTTGCTGTCCTGTCGTGCTGTTTTTTTTTTTGGTTTTTTGCTGTCTTGTTGTGGCTTCTGTTAGTGTTGTGATGTTGGCCCCTCTGGGCCACCATACCTCAACCCTTTTAAGTGCACTTACTAAAATTGAATTAGATATATAATGAATAAAATGAAATTTGCTAGAAAGTGTAAAACTTACCAAACCAAAAAAAAAAATCACATTACACTATTAATAGTTTAAAATATTTTCAAATCACACACATATTTGACTTACTTTGGTAAACTCCATGCTCGTTAATTCCCATTGTGACCACGTAGGCGCTGTCCTGGTCGGCTGGGTTGATGTTTCGAAAAACAAACTGCAACTTTTCACCTATCAAAAATAAATAAATATAAAATTGACATTTCAACTGAACGCTTGGGTGAAAAAATGTTATGGTTCACTTCAGTTGATTCAATCATGTTGAAGTGTGTTCACTTGTTTTGCAACAACAAATTATATATTTGTATAAATTACTTGGTTATAACCTAATGGGTGATAAAATGCTTCTAAAGACAGTCATTATATTGTCATTTATTTATTGATAAATTCCTGGCTTTAATCCCATGAAATGACTTTTAAAAATTGTAACACAGGATTATTTTCTCTGTTAGTTTTACATTAAAAACCCTATTTTGAGGTTTGTTTTTTTACAATGCACCGCAATCGTCCAATCTCAAGCCACTGACGGGTCAGTTGGACTGATTACAACACGGCCAGACTTTTCATGGATCAGGGTTTTAACAACTTGTTAGCAGTCATTATATGAAAAACAAAGTTCAGTTTTTAATGTTAAGGATTAGTTCATTATGGAAAATATTTCTACACGAGGCACTTATGAGCAGTGTTGTCTTTTACAATCTTAAAATATTCCTCAGAGTAACTATAGAAAACTGGAATGACATAGATTTCTCCTTTGGTGATTAAACTGTTCAGAGTGATTATTCCAATGCTGCTTATAAACCTTAGCTTGGGACAAAAGTAATCCTATGTAATTTCCTTTTAGGAAATGGTGTACATGTACCAAGGCTTTAACAACTCAACAAACTTTGAATTTGTAACTTGCTAAGTATTCACATTATTTGTATTAAACAGTGATAAATAAGCTTCAAGAAAACTTTGGCTAAAAAAATGTTCCATACCTTTGGCCACCTCTGTTTTTCCAAGAATTGTTCGTATCTCAAGGCCCAAATGATCTTGGAAGACATATCTTGCTTTCTGGAGATTCTTCAGTCTGTTTTTATTTGCTTTATTTTGAGTCAAAATCACTGAAAAGAAATGAGGGGAAAAAAATGCTTGAGCTCATTTTGCAAACATTGTGGAAACTAATGAGCCGATAAGATACATGCTTCATTAGATACATCGTCTTACATTCTCTTCTCTTGGTTTGCTCCTCTTTAAGTTTCTCAATCTTCTGGATGATGTCATCTTTTTGCATCTCCTTTTTTTGAATCTCTGACACTACCTCGGAGATCGCATCCTGTTTCTCTTTCAGAGACATTTCTTTCCGTTCCAGGTCTGGGGGAACAAACAGTGAATCTTATCCTGCCAAAATAAAGCTAGACACCTTTTTTTTTTTTTTTTAACTACAAAATGCTGAAACATGAACATAGATGCAAATGGAAAAACTTCAACAAAAAGTAAATGTGACCTACTCTTCCTTTTTCAGCCTGTAGTAGAAACTCACCTTTTCTGAATGACTGGATTGTTTCAAACAGCATCTCATCATCCCTGCTTTTCTTTAAACATGTATCTGTAACAACGAATAAGAAATAACTGTGAATATACATGTTCGCATCGCAAATTTTACAAGTGAAAACTATGGGCAGACTGTCTGAATCTTACCAATAGCCGAGTTCACAAACTGTTTGTGCGACTGGGACAACTCAGCAGTCATGTCAGCGATGTCTGCAAATGTTTTTAGCTCCTTATTGTGAATTTCCTCCATTGCACTGGCAAACCGGTCACTCATGCTTGGGTCAGTGACGGACATCATGATGATAATATGCCAGCCTGTGAGTAAACAGAAAGGACACACTTTACTGTTAGGGACACAGATGGAAGAACATATTTCAGATGAATAAAAAAAAAAGAAAAAAAGAAAAAAAAATCTAATGGTATAATCAAAATCTAAGGCTCAAGCTGAAAAATCAAACATTAAAGACTGCATAGTTCGGTAAGAACACAATGTTAGCACACTAATGGTAAAAGCAGCACATTTAAATGGGCAATGTTCCCATTTGAGTCGATATGTCTGAAATTATTGTACTCCTTAGATCGGACCAGGGTATCATAAATCCTAGGGGTTGTATGTAGCATCCATAAAGTAATAGCTTTATTAAGACCAAGATAATAAAATAAGAAAATTCTATTGTTTATTCTAAAGCCTGAGCAAATAATAGTGTTTCAAGTCCTGATTTATAAGACGTGAATGTGTGAGCAGCCCACAGGAGTTCAGGAAATTTGTTCCACACTCAGTAAAAGTCTTCCTGGGGATCTCATGGGTCTGGATGTTTCATATTCTACAAGTAAACCTGAGATGTATTTAGGCCTGAGACTATTCTACTGCCTCTATCCACAATGGTACGAATATTGAGAGAACACAATGCTGACACTCCCGCAGAAGTAATAATAATATAAGAGCAAATAATAAATAAATAGTAAATAGTGAGTGAGTGGCAATGTTTAATGTCAGACTTTAACACTGTTAGCAAACAAAAAAAGTTAAGGTACATCGTTAAAATTGTGGAAGTGGAACGTAAACAAGAGATAAAGATTCGCGGTTATTTAGCCGACAGTTACGTTTCACAGCACGATAAAACATTCATTTACTATACAACGTTATGTTCACAGTGTTTATCATAGCATTGAGTTATACTCACCCGTTTCAAAACGGAGATTAAAATAAAAGCAATATGACAATATCTTCGAAACAGAGTCGTTATTTTCAAAAGAAATCCGCGGTCCGCGGGCCGGAAGTGACGCACCGGAAGAACATGCGTTGTCCCAATGTTTTCCTTCCGCTTTGAAAAATGTGCAGATTTTTTATTTTTTTATTTTTTGTTATGTGTTTAACCAGTAATGGCATTTATTTGGAAATACTTAAATCCTCAGGTCAATTCATGTGTCGTCTGAGATGGTTGTGTAGAAATAATGGATTCTTTATTAAATGAATACGGGTTTATGTTACTTTTACATTTAAATTCATGTTTACAGTCATCGCATGGTTAACATGCAGAATATGTGTTGTTGTTGAGAGGGCAGTTTGTATGGACATTTTCTTTTTGTTGTTATGTCCTTTTCAAATGTACTCCCATGTTTATGCTTTGGAGGGAATAAAAATCCTTTTCCACAGAATATAATCCTTTTCACTATTGGACCCTCTTAATTATTTTGTGCAATATTTGGATAGTTGAATGAAGGTAATGTGATGCCTCAGAATGAAGCGAAAAGTTGGTTTTGTTGCAACTTTATTCCATCTAGTGGTCAGTTTATGGACGTTCAGATAGCTCTGCTTCACTTCCCAGTCTGAACACTTTTAACAATATCTATACTAATAGGGAACGTGAACTGGGATAAGTTTGTCGTGAGACAGGTTAGTTTTAGACAAATTAGGATGTGTTGTTGTAATAGTAATCCTGCTCAACATAAGCAGACAACCCAATGATTTTAGATGCATTGTATAACTTGCCTGTGGATGACAGATGAGCTGTTGTTTTCAGTTGTGGCATTATAGGGAGACCTTTTTGTTGCTATGTTCACTAAGGATGCAAATATTAATGAGGCTGAAATGATTTGGGGGTGGGGGGGTGTTACGTTGGATACTGTCTCCCCTTGTGTACTCAATGGCTAATATTTAACAATTGTAAAAGAAATGATCTGTGAATCCTCTAATGGTGGTTATGCAGTCATGGTGTAAATTGTTTTGTAACTTCTTAATATGCTGAGCCCTCATGACCTGCACACAAAGTTTTTAACTTCTCGTGGGGTCAAACTGAAGAGCCTGCACTTGATGATGATTGATGATGACAGGTTAAGATATATAAACCAGTCTGATATCAGGAAGGGCACCATGGCTCTTTGACTAGTGCTGAAGAAATATCTGTCGCAGCCGTGCATACAGAAAAGGAACTACATGGATTTTGTCCATAGCTTTGGTGTGCTGGCTATACAGCACCTGCAGAACAACTACAAGCAATCTCATGACTTCCTTAACTTGATGTCTACAGTGAGTGACCCACGTAATATTTTTTCAGTGTATTTTCCCCTCTGGTTTCATCTCAGTCATGATGTGGGCACCAAGATGATATGGGTGGCTGTTATTGGAGACTGGTTCAATCTCATTTTTAAATGGTAAGTTAAGTCTAATCCTAATAATTCTGCATTTTTGTGTGTATTTGTGTAATTGCAGTTTTAGATTTCTTTTACAGGAGTCTTTTTGGAGAGTGACCGTACTGGTGGGTGCATGAAACTCAATTCTACCACAATGATACGGCAACACACTGGGACCAATTTCAGATAACCTGTGAAACAGGACCAGGTAAGAACTCACCTAATGATAAGAATAATATTTCTGTTGAGAATATCACCAAAATATGTAACACATTGTTGTTTCTTTACGCAGGCAGCCCATCTGGTCATGCAATGGGCTCGTCATGCGTATGGTATGTGATGGTCACTTCTGCACTGAACTTTGCTCAACCCTCCAATATTTCGTCAACTATGTGCTTTCAAAGGTGGGTTTTTTTTTTTGTTTTTTACATTAAGTAATTAAAGAGTGAGTGGTGCCTTCACTGTTGATCACGTCAAAATGTTAACTTCCCTCCAGGTTTCGTCTTCTGAGGTTTTGTTTGTGGACGTGTTTCTGGGTCATCCAGATAAGTGTTTGCATCTCCAGAGTTTATATTGCAACACATTTCCCGCATCAGGTTGTCCTGGGTCCATTCATTGGTATGTTTCAATCTGCCGTCAGCAATTTGTTTTTGTGTTTGATATCAGAGTTGTTGACCGTTTTGTTCTGCACTGTTTAGGCATGCTGGTCGCGGAGCTGTTTGATCACGTCCCCTCAGTCTACAATGCAAGTCTGAAAGTGTATCTCCACATGACTGCTTTTCTTTTTTCTTTGGCCTTTTGGTTTTATCTGCTCCTCAAACTGCTCGACACTGATCCTCTTTGGTCAGTCTGTAAAGCCAAACAGTGGTGTGCTAACCCAGCCTGGATACACCTCGACACCAGCCTTTTTGCTGGCCTGGTGAGAAACCTGGGAGCCTTGTTTGGACTGGGACTGGCAGTAAACTCTGAAATGTTTGTGCAGAGTTGTAAAGGGAAGAATGGCAACAAAACTGTTTTTAAACTCATGTGTGTGACTGCAACGCTTACCTTTCTGCAGCCTTTCTGGGTGTACATATGTACATGAAACACTTGGAATGCATATATGTTTTGTTTAAAGCTATATAAAAAAAAAAAGCTTATTTTGTTTTGACTCAATCATTCGAACATCAGGAGTTCATTTAGGGGTACAATTTGAGAGGCTAGTGGGCAAAACAAGATGCTCAGCAAAAGACCCCCTTTGTGAAAAACATTAGATGAAAAACACAAAATAAATATGATCAAAAATTTATAAATACACAATTTTAGCATTAGCACTTTCACTACTACTTTTCACCTGGCTACAAATGAATGATTTTTTCACTTTTTGAGCATATTTCTTAATTATTTGAAGAGCACTTCTGCTAGCATGTATTACAGATTTCTCAGTTTCTCCAGAAACTAATTCTGATATAAATTAACTAAACTGTAATGAGCCAGAACAGAGACTCTGATGTAACCACATTAGGTAGATTAGTTAAATTCCCCAAGCATAACCCATTTCCACCTCTTTGCCAGTGTCTACAGTTGCTTAGCATCCTTGGACAGCTGAAGCCACTCCTCCGGTGATGTAACTTTTCAAAGTGTGTCAGTTTCCTTCAAACTCAAGCTTGAAAAAAACATCTGGGGTATTTCTGAATACTTAATCTCTCATGTCATTCAAGATGAAATCAAGACCTTTTCTCTACAACAGTTCAATAAAGTGTCTTCTCCAACAATGAAGTTTGTGCAAAATGTTGAATCTCGTATCAGAAATAAAGCAAAACATACTGATTTAACATCCTGTCAGTCATTTCAGTGATCATTATTTCTTTTCCCACACTTAAGTGACTCTTCACATGATTTTATGATCTGAAGCCTTAGTGGAAATCCATATCAGTGTGACCAGGTGTTGCTACAAAAGCAATAAAATTACAGAAACAAAAAAAGTTTTTTTTGTGTGTGTTTTTGACAGTACACATTTTTGTCAATGGTAAATCTCCGTAATATTAAGTGGCAGCATTGTCACTACTGACACAGAAAAACCTAAAATCTAATTTGAATAAAGAACATAATTTTTTTGTGAGTGGAACCTCCCCAAACACTATTTCTGTTGAATTGCATTTGGTTAAAAGTAAAATGTTGCTGTAATAACTCAGCCATTTTGTTGTTGATTTTAAATTTGTAAACTATTTCACTTTTTATGTTGTAATCCCATCTTTCTCCAGTGGCTGTTTTTTCATTATTACACCATAGAAGATCTCGTACTTTGCTAAATCTATTTGGACATTTCATTTTTCTTTTGGTTTGTTTTTTTAAAAACATTTTTACAACATACACAGATTTTACATACTTGAGTGTCAGATTGATTTAACAGTAAAGAACAGACACACACACACACACACACACACACACACACACATTTAACTGAACGATCAGCAGCAGCTATCATTTTGTGATGATTTCAAGACCATTTCATAAGTAAGTGACATTCTTATGTGGAAAATTTAATAAATACAACTGTGATCAGCTGACAGGAGCTCCTGTTGTGACCAGTTTATAATAGGCGCCCCTCTGGGCCATGAGACTTTCATGAGTGCCTTGCTCTATGACAGTTCCTTGAGACATCATAGCTATGATGTCAGCAGTCTGTATGGTTGACAACCGGTGAGCAATGGTGATGCAGGTTCGCCCTTTCCTTGCCTCATCGAGGGCAGACTGGACAGTCTGCAGGCAAACAGAGATCCGAGTGATTTCAACAAACAGGTTGTGTATGTTTTTTATAATGATCACACAAACAATCTTTTAAAAAGTGACTATATGTGTAGGAGTACAGGTTGAAAATGAATCACAAACAGTACCTTTTCACTCTCTGTGTCCAGGGCAGAAGTAGCCTCATCTAACAGCAGGATCTTGGGGTTCCTGACAATGGCTCGAGCAATGGCAATGCGTTGTTTCTGTCCTCTTGACAGCTGTGAACCCTGAGCACCAACCTGAGTCTCATATGCCTAAAAGATGTAGGAGAGGTGGAAAAAGCAAATGTCACATGTTTTGTTCTGACAGGGTTGTCTGAAATAAGATTTTTTTTTAAATGGGGAAAAAAAAACACACAAACTTCATAAAAGTTTAAAACTTTTGAGACTGACCCCATTTATTGGGCTTCTTTATAAATGACATACCCTTGTTTTCATCTAATCCGTGAACTCTCATTTCATTTGTTGTATATTATGTGTGTGGGGTGAAGAGAGAGATTTCTTTTTTGGAGCATGTAAAAACACACCATTTCTCATAACAGGTTTCTCATAGGTATCATAATCTGATGTAGTACATCACTATTAGTGACTTTGACTAATAACTACTAGTTTTCTGTCTGACATGAATTCGGGGGGCCCAAATTTTACAAATGAAATTTCTAAACATGTGAGATGTGAATGTCATTCTTAACCAGTCTTAACCAACGGAAGTATTTATTATTTTGTATTTATTTATTTTTTTTTTTTTTTTTGGGTGGGGGGCGCACAATCTCACTACTAGTGCACCAAAATTTGTCCAGAATAAAAATCTCACTCGTGAGCTGTAAAATGTGCGATTTTGTGACAATCAAGAATTTGAACAACAAGGATTTTGATGGTGATTATTGTAATTGTAAGGTTTTGTTGTTTGTTTGTTTTTTACTCACATTTGGTAGCGTCATCACAAAGTCATGGAGATGAGCTTTCTTTGCAGCTTCAACAACCTCCATCATGCTGACACTGCGAGTGTTATCTCCATATTGTATATTTTCTGCTATGCTGCAATCGAACAAAACTGGCTCCTGGGACACGATGCCGATCTGAGATCTTAGGAAGGGCACGTTGACCATATTAGATGGACAGCCATCGATCAACTGAAAAAAATAAAAGGGTGATCACTTACAACATAGTTAATGGCTTTGAGATCATTTGAGCTAATTCGCTGATTTGTGAAAATGCCAAAATCCAATCAACACACACCACTTGTCCTTCATCGGGATCGTAGAACCGCTGTAGCAGTTGAACACTGGTGCTTTTTCCACATCCACTGGTTCCAACAAATGCCAAAGTCTGACCAGGCTTGACAGACACAAGCAGGCCTTTCAAAACCTGAACATTAGGGCGTGTAGGATAGGTGAACTTGCAGTCACGGAACTCTATTTCCCCTTGGAAGTTTTCCTGAAGATGTACAATTATCTTGTGAATAAATCAGCAACGATATGGAAATAATGTTTGAAATGTACAATTCTGATGACATTCACTAACCCATGTTTTTCCTTCTGTGTGGCTAGTGCTAATTTGGGGAGGTCTGTCTATCAACTGGAAAAAATGAGCGGCAGCAATCTTGGCTTTGACGTAATTTGGACTGAAGGAGAAAGCTTGGCCTATTAAATTCCCACTAACAATAATAGCTGCAATTACCCTGGAGAAAAAAAGGAATGAATGAATGAATGAATGAACATACTTATACCTGGTAATCAGGTCATAAAATTTGAAAATTGACATCATAGAGCACAAATCTTACCAACCTAAAAACCATCATGTAATGTAAGCTTTCAGCGCTGACCAGGTAGCCTCCGTATCTAAAAGAAGCAGCATTTGCCATGTGGACGACACATTTGGCAAAACCAAAACATAGTCCATAAATTTTGGCTTTCTTCTTGTCAGATTTATACGGCAGCTCAAGTTTCTCCTCGTATGACTGCACAAATGATTCCTCGATGGCCAAGCCTGCAATGGTCCTGATGTTGGTCAGAGCCTCACTGGATATCTGCAGGAAGAGATCAATATTACTTCCACAAGCATCAATAGGTATTTATAGAAAAACTGGCCTGGCAATTACCTGACCAGCTGCTTCCATGGCTTCATCATCTTTCCTTGCAAAACCGGTGAACATTTTATTTTGGAATATATTTGAGAACACAATGAATGGCAAGAACACCATGATTACAAATGCCAACTTCCAGCTGAAGTAGAAGGCAATGATGATTGAGGCTCCCACGCTGGTCAAGGCATTAACAATAATCCCAATCTGAGAACCTGACGCCTGTAGAAATTGATTCAGCCACACACAGAAAAGAAAATTTAAATTTTGACACCAAAGTTAAACATCTGTGTGAAATGATTGAGAAAGCCTTGAAATTCCAGCTGAACCTGTTGGACCATTGATGCGTCTGTGGCCAGTCTGGTGGTGAGAGTTCCGGGACTGTTTTTAGGGTCATCAAACCACCCGATCTCCTGTTTCAACATGGCCTGAAAGGCCACTTTCCTCAGACGCCGTGTGAGCAGCTCTCCAGACTTAGCAAAAGCATATCCCTGAAACAAACAAATAAAACAAAGAAGCCGTTGAACAAAAAAGCGTTTTCTGAACTACTCTATTCTTGGAAAAAAGAGCTTTAATTATCCAAACTATGTTCTGAGATGATAAATACACTTGTACAAACCTGTAAAAACTGTGTACAGAAACTAATCACAGCCACAATGCAAAATAGAACACATATTGAATTAATCTGTCTGCTTTGTTCATTCACGTCCACAATGCTGAAAGTCTGTGGAGAAAAAAAATGGGGGAGGGGTAAAAATTGCTTGTCTTTGAATAAACTTACTGTCTATGTAAGACATATCATGCACTCGTGATGTGAGTTGAACCTTACCCCAACAATCTGGCTGAACAGGATGGCATAAATGGGGGAGACCAACCCATTGATAGCAGCTCCCAGTGAGCCCACCAAAAAGTAGGGCCACTCTGGCCTGTTGTATTTAAGGATACGTGAAACTACAGCTGGTTTTATGTCTTCATCCGCATCATCCTCATTTTTCTATAAAAGGGATGTGAGTTAGGGTAGATAACCACCACATGTCAGACAGCATTTTTAAACAATAAATCCTTTACATTATCTGGTGTGAACTCTTTGTACTTCCCCAGGTCGAACGATGTCTCCAGGGCAAATCTACTGGACAAACGCCCCACAGATTGCCGCAGAAAAGATTTCCTGCTGCTGTGATATCACTAATGTTAAATAATTGTCATGATGAATCTAAAAAAAAAATTAAAATAAATCACAACACTTTATCTGCCGTACCTTTTACTGGATCTGGATCTGGAGCTTCCACGGCTAAAAGGCCTTGTTTTTGCATCAAAGTCTGGCACAACATTTTCAGCAATGACATCTGGAAGAAAAAATTATCCAATAAAAACAACTTTAGTAGTGTTGGGGTGCCACACTATTAAATGCCCTGATAGAGGATCCTCCATCAGGGCTTCACTGTTTGATACGCCAGCCGCACGGCAGAGAACAAGGAGGACCTGGCCCCGGTTGTAAAGACAGTTCAGAAGATCATCTGAGCTGAGCTTCCTAGCCTGGATGCTGTGTCTGCTGGACGCCTGCAGAGGGGAGCCAACAGAAACTCCATGGACAGAACTCACCTCCGATACTATCTGTTTGTCTCGCTTCCATCAGGATCATCAAGCAATCTTACCATTAGTTGTTTGAGACAGGTCTTGGTTCTGCAGGGTGGCCAGAGTGAAGTAGACACCTTTCTTCTCTAGTAGCTCACTGTGCGTTCCTCTCTCCACAGCCTGCCCATGATCAAATCCAATAAGTGTATCTGCCTTTCTAATGGTGGAAAGACGGTGGGCAATAGAAATTGTTGTCCTGCCAACACGAGCCTGCAGATATAATAATAATTTGGGTGTTATCCACAATATTATACAGTATAAAAGTCAAAATAACTTTAAAGTCAATAAAAATACAGCATGGCTCACAGAATCTAATGCTTCCTGGACCACAGCTTCACTCTCATTGTCTAAAGCGGATGTTGCCATATCCAACAGCAAGATCTTGGGCTTCCTGATAAGAGCTCGTGCGATAGCAATCCTTTGCTTCTGTCCTCCACTCATCTGCCCTCCACCTTCACCCACCAATGTATCAAATTTCTGGATGAAAAAAAAAAAAAAAAAAAATTTTTACATTTGCATGTTGAAAAAAAAAAAATAAATAAAAATAATTGCTACCGCATAATCAGTGTGTGAAAATACCTGCGGTAAATCCATGATGAAATTATAAGCATTAGCCTCTTTTGATGCCTGAATAATTTCTTCTATGGTTACTCCCCTTCGACCAAATCGGATGTTCTCGGCGATACTTGTGGCAAATAACATGGGTTCCTGCTCCACGATACCAATGAGAGATCGAAGCCACTGGATGTTCAACGTACGGATGTCGTGGCCATCTAAAGTCACCTGAGAATGAGATGTTATTTGAAGACCTATCGTGAATGATTTTGATGAATGTGTCACATGATGAGCCGGGAAGTTGTTCAGATTGTTACCATTCCTTCACTTGGGTCATAAAACCTTTGGATGAGTTGGACTGCAGTACTCTTTCCTGATCCACTTGGTCCAACAAAAGCAGTGGTTTCTCCTCCTTTGATCTCAGTGCTCAAACCATTTAAAATCTAAAGAAATAATTCACATTTTTTTTAGGTCAGTAGTGAAAACTGAACGACAAACAAAACAGATGTCAAGAAAAGAGGTTTACCTTGACGTCAGGCCGAGATGGGTAGAAGAAAGTGACATTATGAAACTCAATGTCTCCTTTTACCTTATCCAATGTGTGGCCCTCTTCTGAGAAACAATTAATTTTTGGTTCCTGTAAACACAGCAACAGAAATACTAACTCAATAATTAAGATCTATTTTTAAACTTGTAAAAATTTAATTTTTCTCATACTTGTTTAAATGTTTTATTATCATTCAGATTTTACCCGCTCAATTGTTTCAAAGACACTCTTTGCAGCGGCACGACCAGAAGCAAAGACCTCCAGGAGTGACGAGGCCTGGCCAAGGTGCATAGCTGCTATGAGTACGCCAAAAAATACCTGAAAGAAAATACATTAGCCACAAGTTAAAGAAATGCTCCTGTCTTTCAAGAACGTCCGACATATTTGTGTGACACACACCTACCTGCATGAGTCCACCAGGAGTCAACTCCTTGGTGTAAAGAACAAGTGTTGATCCATACCAAAATGCCAAAGCATAGACAAGAAAAATGATGCACCACAAGCATCCCTGAAACATTCCTATGATGGAGCCCTTTTTCACGCCCAAGATCTGAGCATTCAAAAGGTTTTTGTCATACCTGTACAAGGATCACATTTTATTGACTTTTTGAAACAAAAAAAAAGAAGAAAAAGATGTATGTTACTCAAAACTAAAAAGTAGAAAATTACATTTACTGGCTCGGCAGGAGAAATGCAACTGAAAACAAACAATAACTCTTGTGTTTCAGAATCAAATACAAACACAACTGTAGTGGTTGGGAGATGTTTCATTATTGTTTTGTTTTGTTTTTTTGCAGAAAAATCATTAATATTGTTTTTTAAACTACAGTGCTTTGCACTAGAACAAAATGTCAAATAAAAATAAATCTCCACTAATTTTTTTTTTCACTGAATGTTTTCTAACATTGCCAAAAAGAGTGATCTGAAATCACATATCCATGTATCTAGCTTCTGTGCTGTTTATCCAATATCACACCACAGCTAAATATGGTTGCAGGTCGGGTACACTGAAATACAGAAAGACGACAACCATTCTTACACACATTTAGCCCTTATATGGGCAGCTAACAGTCAATTCACACATGCCTTTGGGCACAGGGAAGAAAATGGAGAAACCAAAGCAAGCACACATGAGGAGATCATACAAATTAAACAAAGAGGCCCCTTAACCAGACTCAGATCAGTGATATTTCAATGTAAGACAACATCACTGACCACTACATCATCATACACCATTTTTGCAACTGGTTGAATATGGACTGGCTGCTGGCAGTAACGAGTGAGGTTTTTGTCGACTCTTACCATTGCCATGAGTCCAGCAGCTACAGCAATCAGGGGGCTTACTGCTATTACCACCAAAGTCAGCTTCCACCCAGCAATGAATCCAACCATGAAGCCGAACACAAATGTGGACATCTTCTCAACGAATACAGACGCCTGATCAGCGATGGCATTGTTGATCTTGGTGATATCGCTGAAAAGAATAAACAAAACCTAAATGTGCACAATGTTTTGCAGCACCGACAACAGCAATAGCTACAAACCGTGTAACTTACTCAGCTATCCTGGTGTTTAGTTCACCCACAGAACAGCAGTCAAACCATCCAATCTCCATTTGCATTACTTTCCGGAAGTAAGCCTTTCTGATTCTCTGAGTTTGTCTTGCAGCCGCTGACGCCCATAAGGCAATCTACAAAGTAGAGTCACATTGTGTTGCCATATTTGAGTATGAGTAACGTTGTCAGCAATGATCATAATGCAAATATATGTTACATTTTTTATATTTCTTTCAGGTACTTGACCTCGTTAGATTTGGTAAACTTTTACCTGAACTCTCTACACTTGAGGACAAACGTTTGTAAGTACTTCATTCTCAATAACTGGTTTGTTATTTGTTTTTATATATACTGATGAGTACCTTGTGCAACAGAAGTGACACACAGACGAAAAGTCAACAGCAGTTAGTCCAACACAAGTGTAACTGGCAGCCTGAGGGCTGCATAGTAATTGTACAGAGCCCACACTTGGCCAATTAAAAAAAAAAAAAAAACAACCTGATAGTAGAATGATAGTCATTTTGAACACAATTGAACCAAATAAGTTGACATTACTCTAAAATAATCAATTGAAGGTTAAAAGATTAAAAGAAAAAGTATATCAAATATATTTGAATTGAAATAAGGGACATACAATAAATTAGTTTCCTTGAATTGTAACTGCCATAACTCCCCTAAGTCCTTACGTTTACTGGGTCCCTGGTACTGAGAATTACAATTTTGCAGCCCTTGCAATAATCAAAGTGTCTTCTCTCTGGTAAAAAGTTTGTCGTACAGTACAAAGGGAAAAACCTATAGCAACATCATTAATGCTCAGTGCAACTGAATGTGTGGTCAAAAAAGGGTTCTTATGCCACATTAAACTTTTGTTACTGTACTTTTTAAATCACCAATAAATGGCATAGATCATAAATTCAACTTGCATCATAGTTTTTTTTTATCAGAAACCGAGTTTTGGGGGATAACCTGAGAGGTTAAAAGACGTAGTGAGACAGTTTACTGGTATTTGTGTTCAAATGTACAAATAAAAAGTCATTACAATAATTAATATCAGAGTATTATGAAAAAAAAACTTACAATTTGCTAAAATGGAGTAATGTAATTCCAAATATTTAATTTCTGTTCACAGATACGGATATTTGTATATGTAGTCATCAATGTATGTTAAATGTCCCAAATCATCATTACAGTTAGAAATATTGAGGAGGAAAAATCTGTTTTCTCAGCTTATTTTAGTAAATTAGTTCAAACTTTACTTTGTGTAAGTTCCTGGTCATTAAAAGACAAAATGTGTGTAACACAAAGCATGCAGACTCACCTGAAAGTATCCAAGAATGAATACAGCTACTCCAAATCCAACATAGTAAAATGCAAACATTGTCATCTTTGCTTCAATATTCACCCTGATGGGAAGTCAAATGACATAATTTTAAGAAACAAAACAGTCACAGTGGACAAAAAGTCATATCATCAACAGAAGCATGGCTTACCCACAGTAAACTGTCTGGTTTTCATCTGGTTCATATACTGAGCCATTAATCCAATAGACAGTGTTGTTGTTGCACTCTTTGCTTGGGTCGCTTAGTACTTGTACTTCAAGCTCATAAGCAACAAACGTGTCTGTTAGCATGCCGTACACCAAGAGTGAAACCGGGGAGAGTGAACCATGTATGATTGCACACAGAGTCCCCAACCCCATCATAACGATGTCTTTCCAGGTGGCAAATCGATACTGAGAACAAAAATGTAGTTAGGGTTTCTTGTTCAGCTCGAATTGTTGTTATCCTGCTGATATTTAGAAGACTTTGTCTCAAAAACTGTGTTGATGGTAATAGGTTGAATGAATCTATTACTAAATGAAATCAATAGTACTTACCAGCTGAAAGTACCCAACACTCAGCACATTTTTATTCTTGTTCCCACCTCTGGAAAACATGGAAATGACATAAAGCAACATTTAAACTGAAATCACATTTAGCTTGTAAGTCACTGTGGTGTGATGTGCCAGTGAGTATACCTTAATCCCTCTCCTGTTGGAAAATATCAAGGGAAATCATATTTAGAGACATCTGTAAATAATCACTTCAATTCACAAAAATCAAAAGCTTTTCTCATTTTGAAAATAGCTCACTCACCTTCATGTGTATCAGGAGATTTTGCTTCTGACAAATTCTCCATGTTTAGTGCTCCGACTGACACGTGGGTCTTAGTGTTTCTGTTTAGAACAGGAACAAATATTTGGTCATTAGCATTTTAAAGGTTCCTTTCAATAGAAAAGCACTGAAATGCAGGACAGCATTACTATGAGGCGAAGTTCAATTCAGCTTGTTCTTTAAACTCTGTTACTGTGATATGAACAGAGCTTTAGTAACACGAGGCTTTGTTTTGTTTAGCTGATAAGCTATTACAGAAGATAAAGCACTAATGCAAATGAGTCCTGTCCAAGCCTTACAGCAAATTGTGACAGAAATAAGCAAAATGCACAATACCTTGAGCTCACACCCGAGCTTTGTGCTCCTCAGGACTCCACTTAAATACTGACACACGCCAAAGTAATCACTAGTCTACTTCACCTATGTCCATGTTCATTATCTCATTCACCACCACACTGATAAGGGCTGTGTCAGTAAATATCCCCCAATAATCTGCCAGTTTAACATAGAAATTGTTTTCTAAATTCTACTTTTAGTTATAGAACTTTGTCTTTAAAATACAAAACCAAAAAGCATAATTTAGTTGTGATACAGGTCGTGTGGGTATATTAAAAATATTGATAATAAGTATTTTGTTTTTATCACAAAGTATTGTAAAATGGGGTTAAAGACCTTAAGGCTAATGATTACCATCAGAAGTTATCTCGGTAAACTTGCACCGCAATTAACATCAAGTCACAATTTTGAGCCCCACCTGTTAGTGTTAGGGTTACTCAAAACATGAAAATGAAATCATAAATTACATAACAAGAGCAATCAGAGATATGTGACATCTGCCAAAGGTTTGTGTTTTTTTTTATGTAATCCTTGAAAGCCTATAAAATGAAATCCTGATCCGGATCACCTCCAAAATGTAATGGAATCTTCTGTGGCCTGATATTTATCTGTGGTGAAAATTTTGACAAAATCTGAGCTGCAGTTTTGACGAAGGCTTGTTTGATGTACAAACACAAACACACACCGGTCAGTTTATTACGTCCTTGGCAGATGTAATTAAGGAGAAAAATTTTAGGGTTAATAACCTCTGGATCAAATGAACAGTGTCAAAGTTTGCTCCTTTGTTACACCCAGATAGTATTCACAACACAAGATAATGCTTTAGGAAGGCATAAACGATATGGGGAGAAAATCACATAAGAGTTCAAAGCTAAAAATTTAATAGTGTTAAGTTCTTTAGTGTTTATTGCAGATTTTGCCTGAACTTGAAAAGGCTGGAGGCGACATCAGAGGACGCATGACAACTCCATTCTCTTTCTTGAGCAATTCCATTTATTTCTTTACAGGATCGTCAAAGAATAGCCATAGAATAACCCATAGAATAGGTTGCAAACCTGAACAAAATACACAAATGCAATGTTGATTTACACAAATAAACATATGGAAATTTCAACCTAAGCTACAAGCTGAATTTTTATTTCTTCTTTTAATAAATCATTAAATAACCTAGATTATTTATGACTAAACAGTCATTTTAATTAAAAAACATACTGACTCATAGCGTCTCAGTTATCTCCTCTGCTCTGCTCTTTGTTGCTGCTGCAGCTGCTGCTGCTGCTGCTGCATGCCCTGAATGCAGCTTCTGCCTGTCACACTCATTAAGCAGTTTGCAGCTCACCTGTGCTCCTACTTTCTACACTACTCTGCACTGCTCTGCAACAGCGTGCCAACCTCAGAGAATAAGCACTTAATCAAACTGAATAAATTATTTTGACCAAACTAAAAAGTACATAACCAAACCAGTAAAACGTCCATCTCTTCTTGATTTGTCTCAACACGTAGATAATACTCATTTATTGTATGATATTGTATTCAAAGTTGTTAGACTAAAAATTAAATATTGAAAATCTTTACCTTGCAGAGTGCTGAGTCACCTTATTTGGTTTTACAGGCACTTTTACAATAAACATAATGACTAGTGTACTGTATTTATTTTGAACACACACGCACACACACACGCACACACACACGCACACACACACACACACACACACACACACACACACACACACACACACATACACTCCTATATAGACATCTGACAACTAGGATTGTTGAAAAGATACTGAGAAAACACACACACACATACACATACACACACAAACACTTTCTTTCTTTCTTTATTTTTTTTATTTGGCATTGCAGTGTTGCAACTTTTAAATCATGATTGTGATCATCACATGTACTTTCTTGCTTATCTTAGCAATAAAATGTGTCCTTGCTCACAATAATCAGGGCCGGACTAGAGCAGAGGCATCGCTCTGACTTCCTGGGTGATCCTGAGGATGACCAGAGGGGGCAGATATTGAGACATTGAGACAATTCATTTTCCCAAGGCCTGAAATGAAAACATTGTGTTACTTAAGAGTCTTTCAGTTTCTCCATTAGTAGAGAAAAATCTTTTTTCAGGATCCCATAGGGATGGAGTCCCCAATCAGGAGAGTGTCTGGCTGGTCTTGTCATGAGAAGGAACTTGTTGCATCTCTTGTGTTTCACCTGCAGTCTCTGAGTTCTGACTGGTCCGTATTATCAGACATTTCATTCAGAGCCAGGGGATCGTAGGTCGTTAAGAGATGTTTGACTTTGGAGCCTCGGCAGCTATTTCAGTCACATTAGGACACGTCCACGGAACTCCTCACTTTCACAAATTCCATTGATTCAATCTTCTCTTCAAGCTGCTTTACCTTCTCAGCCATTTTCTCACAGTCCACGCAGGTGGCAGACTGTGGCATTTCTGATGGCTTTCCTTTGCTGGTCTGTATTTGCCAAGCTGAAGAAAGAAAGAAAGAAAGAAAGAAAGAAAGAAAGAAAGAAAGAAAGAAAGAAAGAAAGAAAGAAAGAAAGAAAGAAAGAAAGAAAGAAAGAAAGAAAGAAAGAAAGAAAGAAAGAAAGAAAGAAAGAAAGAAAGAAAGAAAGAAAGAGACACTACCCATCATTGATAAATTCACTATGCAGTTGAATAAAGCAGCAGAGATATTGTCCAATTATAGGAGACTTGGAGAGCTCTCGACCAATCAGAGGAGGAGGAAGTCGGGACTTCTGGTGTCGCAGGCACGGTTCCAGGCAGGTGTCACGCACGGGGCGGAGCGAGTGACGCCCACGGATATTGGGATAGGACGGAGGAAAGGGAAAACTTTGTCAATGAGCGTAACTTCACCGGCTCAGTGGGGTTTCTTTGGGCATTTCACGGATCGCTGTCCTTATATTTTTCGGGCACTGACTGCAAAAACTAAAAACACGTAAGCGTTTTATGTTTACTTTCTGCATATGATTTGATCAAGTTTATTTCTTCCTGTCCTGTTTGATCCACAAACGTTATATGTTCCCTGAAAAAGTGCCGGGCGCACCATATGGTACAGACATTATAATAGGTGTGATGCTGTTTACATTCCCTTGAAGTGTGATTGTTAAAAGTCAACAAATCTGCACGTACACAAAGATCAACCTCGTACCTGCCCCATACTACGCCCATATCTCACTGAAAACCACCATCTCGAAGCATGTCAGGAATGTCAGTACCAAGGAGACAACTGGGTGTGTTTTTTTTTTTTTAAATGCAAATCTGATTAAACTTTTGTCACAGCAACTTTATTCTGTCTGATCGATGGTTCCAATATAAATGAAGCAAGAGTTATTCCGGAACTCTTATCAAAGAGAAAACTTTAGTTAGGATTCAGACTTAAAAAGCTAAAGTATGTATAGAGAGACAAACCCTCTTTAAAAAAAAGAAGAAGAAAAAAATAGTTCCTGTTATGCATGTGTGTTATACACCACTATGCCGAAGCTAATGAGGATCCATAATAAAGAAAAAATAATCTCTCAGACTGAACCCCTGACAGACTTGGGTATTAAACTCCAATTTCAGTGGGATGTAAACACCACCGGTCACCGTGACCACCAGCAAATAAAGTCCCTTTTTTATTCTTTCTTTTTATTTTTATTGCATGTGGAAATCAGTTGATACATTTTTTTAATAAAATGATCAACCTTTTAAATGTGAAAGTTGGTGTCATTTATTTAGTTCCTGTTTACACGCTTTTGCAAGTAATAATGATAAAAATCTATAAGAAATGTTGACTGAAGTCAAATGTTCCACATTCTTGCACTGCCGTATCAAGAGAGTTAAACACACACCAACTATGCAAACTTTATAATAATGTGCTTTGTTCTTTTTACCCACAGAAAAATGTTCCTATATTCGCTCGTTCTGTTGCCGGTCTGGTTTGCCTACCGCTGGTATAGAGAACGCAAAAGAGTTTCCAACAAGGAAGACAAATACGTGTATATCACAGGTTGTGACACGGGGTTTGGAAATCTTCTGGCAAGACATCTGGACCAACTTGGCTTCAATGTGATCGCAGGCTGTTACACTGACAAGGGCGAGGACGAGCTGAGGAAGGTAACCTCTGAGAGACTGGTGACCGTTCACGTGGACGTCTCTGACTCTGAAAGTGTGAAGAAAGCAGCGGCTCACATCAAGACTGTTGTAGGACAGAAGGGTGAGTGGTTTACATGAAATTGTTATACATGCTCCTCCATAAAAATGATAATGAAAGAATGTACTTGCTCATTAGGTAGTTAAAGTGGATAAATTGAAGTTCATGGGTCAATCCTTCACAAAAGGTGAAGAAGATGGTGGAAGCAGGATGGAGGGGGTGGAGGACAGTGTCAAGGCTTTGTGACAAATATGAGCAAGAGTGAAAGAGAGGGGTAAAAGACAGAAAGGAGGCCTGCTGTGATCTATTAGTTGAGGACTGTTACTGTCTAACAGACGAGAGGCTGAGATTTTCATTGGAAGTGACCAGGAAGTGAGCGGATAAAACTGGAGGTAAGGCTGGCGAGGCCAGATTGGAATGGTTTTGTATACATGCAGAGGCGAGATATTTAAAGAACTCGAGATGTTTGAGATGGAACTGTGAGGCAGGAAGAGGAGAGGAGGAGCTCTGAGAAGATTGGTGGATGTAGTGAAGGACGACATGGAGATGGTTGATAAACAGTCGGGGAGGCAGACGATCCCTGAAAGGATCAAATAAAACATAAAAACCAAGAGAAATCAGAAAGTCGACATGGACACAGGGAAGTAACACATATTCCATATCCAGATCAATTGCCTACATTCTTTATTTTAGTTTGGTGATCACATGATTTTATTTCATAATTTGAAATAACACAAGATGAGACAATATATTGTAAAATGAAAATGTTCAATTGTAACAATTATTTTGATTCGAATCACCACCAGAATGTAATGGGTTCTTTCTTTGATCAAAATGCACATTTGTACCAATTGTTATGAAGACCTGCTCGTTAGTTTTTGAGATACCTTGTAAGCAACCAGACAGAACGTGGAAGGTTTTATAACCTCCTTGGCAGAGGTACCTAAAGGAAGATGATATGATTTATTCATTAAGTGCTGGTCATTAGAAGTCACAACACTCGGTAGGAGCAAAATTACTTCCTAATCCTACGTTCAACTACTTTGCCACTCGTCCTTTTGCTTCAGGTCTGTGGGCTGTTGTGAACAACGCTGGGATCTCTACGCCTTCTGCTCCCACTGACTGGCTCACAGTTGAAGACTACAAGCCGATGCTGGCCGTCAATCTAATTGGCGTGATTGACGTGACGATAAGTGTCCTCCCTCTCATCAAGAAGGCCAGAGGCAGAGTGGTAAATGTCTCCAGTGTGTTTGGGCGAATCAGCCCATTCAGCGGACCGTACTGTGTGTCCAAGTATGGAGTGGAATCCTTCACCGACGGCCTGCGGTGAGACGACCTGTTGCGTCCCACCACCCTCCAGTGCTTTACCTGTGATCTCATGCACGTCTTCTTTACAACTTTGCAACTCATTTTGCTTTTCAGCCTAAATATGGTATCCTTTGGAGTCAAAGTACTTTGCATTGAGCCCGGGTTCTTCAAAACCAACGTTACTGATCGGGTCATGATGACTAATAACTTAAAGATGATCTGGGACAAAGTTCCTGAAGACGTGAAGGATGCGTACGGACAAAAATACTTCACCGACTGTGAGTCACTTTATTTTACTTTTTCTTTCTTCCATAAATTTTCAGATGAATAAAGCTAAGTCACACAAAATTACAGCCATTGCCTAAAAATTGCTGCCATAGTCAAATTTACCTTCTTAACAAAACATTATTCAAGACAAATTTGGAGCCGTGTGAAATTCAAATAGGTAACTTCTCTGTTTTAAAATGCTTACACCCCAAATACTAAAAGAAAACCTTTGGCTTGAACGTGACTGAAACCCTCTTGGTGTAAAGTGAATACAGACAGACTACATACAATGTTCATTTACTCCATTGTGTTCAAATCAGGGGTGTCAAACATACCACTCACAGGCCAAAACTGGTTTTCCAGAAGGACTGATACCACTGACCTTGTAGAGTACAAAAATCAGGATCCAAATGTACAAAAAAACCCAAAATGCGATATGGTTATTTTAAGGTAAAATGACAAAGAAATAAACTAGAAAAAGTTGGAATCTTCAGTTTATTGAGGATAAAGCTAGAATGTTTACAACTATCACAGTTTCAATGAACTCATGAGGAAAAATGAGTTTTTCTTTTGAGAGCAGTGTAGTAAGACATCATATTAAGTTCAAGTTTTATAGTAAACAGCCCTATAACATGTTTACTTTTCTAATGCTTTTGTACTTTTGTTTTTATTAAAATCAAAACCAAATCAGATTTCAAATTAAGTTAATCGATGTGTCTGTAGTGAATACTAATGTCTGATGTAATCTTCTTTCAGTGATCGAAAATGTGAACGAACGTTTCCAGCAGCTCTCGGACTCTGACCTCATGAAGGTTGTCGGCTGTATGGAGCACGCCATCGCTGCTGTTCACCCACGAACACGCTACTCCCCCGGCTGGGATGCCAAGTTGTTCTGGCTGCCGATGTCCTACATGCCGACCTGGTTAACGGACACATTTTTCCATAATAATGTCCCCAAACTCAAAATATCTGAGCTGTAGCTTCTGTCATGTCAATTGGACTAGAAGCACTTAGAGTTGATTCAAGGATCACTCTGCGATGTCTTTCCTCTACAATCACTGCCACTTCCTCCATTATCATGTTTACCTTACTTTTCATAGGATTTTAACCTCGGTGCTACAGGTGAATCGCAGCGTTTACATCTCATCACGTGTCATGTCGTAATATTTTTGCACACAGCATCACCTTCTTTTTTGTTTCTCTTCTATTGAGTTGTTTGGGTTCTAATTAATCATGAAACTTTAATAAATGGTGAGCTCTTTGAACATTGATCAAGAGTTTGTGTTTTCAATTAGTTTCCCTATTAAAGAGAAATGTGTCTTACAAAGCCCAGAACTGAAATCTGGAGATTCATTTCAGATTTCGCCATGTTTTTAATGTTGACACCTAAAAAAAACTGTAACCACGCATACTAATATGCAGCAGTGGTGAATTTATTGCTGGCTGGTTCTTCAGCTGTAGTAGTGTTGGTGCTGAAGTTAGAGAGACCAGGTTGAGATGGTGAGGTCGTGCTGAGAGACACGGTGGATGTGTTGGGTGTAGTGAAAGGGGAGATGGTTGGTGTGTCAGTAAAGGTGGGAGGTGATCTGCTCGTCTCAGACAAAGGTTCTTAAAAGAAAGCAACATTAACAACAACAACAACAACCTGCTTTTAGGCAAAAGTTCACTGTCCCCCATCCTACAGCGTGCCTGTGTAGACCAGATTAATCCACTAGGGGGCCCTGGAGGAGAAATAAAAGACTATGAGCTCTTGAAGGTCAAACAGTTATTCAAGGTTATTCACCATATTTGTTTTCACTCTGAGCTCGAAAAACACAATATAAACTTTTGTAGTATTGAAAGGAAATGATCAAATTAGGATTCAATTTTTGATAAACTATTGAAACTTTTGTTTCATACATTACCAGTTTGATAACTTAGAGCCTTACATTGGGGATATTTTTAAAAAATATGTCTATATTGTATACATGGAAGACATGTATGTGTGGACCAACTATTTTAGAGTGGAAAGATTATTGGAGAAGCTTGAGCATTATAGTCAAAAATCAAAAAGGAACAGGGAAATCCTGAGATATCCAAACCACAATTATCACTCACAAAATAAACATTAATTAGTGAAATATAAAGTGTAATAGTTAATGTAATAGTTGGTTTGGATGAAATGTGAAAATGTAGTCACTTGCTCAATAAAGGGTTAACTTTTACTTCTAGTCTCCTTTGCTGCCTTGAAGTCCTACTTTTAGTTGTTATTTTACAAAAAGCAATTAAAAAAAACCCTACATCTTGAAAGCAATTGCAACAGGAAGGGTAGGTCTTGATGTATTATATCATTGTATATAACTCTCCTGTTAATATCTTCAGTAAATTGACAAAACTAAAATAGTGATCTCGCCACCGAGGCTGATTGGGAGTCTTACTGATTGTATTTAAGCACCAAAAGCTTTTTGAACCTGCCCCCTCTCTTCTTGTCCAGTTGCTAGATCCAGAAGGTTTCCATGCCGCATGTCTGACTGAGGAAGGTGCAGCAGATCTGGAAGCATCAACCTCCCCCAGACTGCAGACCTTCGTGCAGGATGTTACAGGCGGTGCAAACACGTGGAGGGCGGTGGAGTCTGCCAGCAGAGGTCGGAGAGCGAGGTGAGCTTGGTAGACAGCAGGGGGTGCACACTGATAGGGTGCCAGCCAGAGTGAAGCACTGGGATAGATAAAGGCAGCCTGGACCATCCCATCATCAACCCATCATCCTCCTCCTCCTCAAATGATTAACACAGTCCATTTGTTAAAATAGGAGGAAGAAGAAAATACCTCATCGGCTGCATTTTAACAACCGAGAATGTTGCTCTGACTCTTCTCGTCCAGATTACAAATTGATAAAGATATTAATTTAAAACTTTGCAAGATTTGTTTAGTCATTGAGAGCAGCCATAGAGAATCCAATACAGTTTTACTAGTAATATAAATCAAATGTATTAAGGTGCTTTGATTTGAAAAAGCTCCAAGCTTTTTGGGTGTCCATTTGTTCACTGTATCTGAACAGTCCCATTTCATCACAAAGTATGATGTTTCATCAACTACTGACGTATGTATGTATGTGCTTATAAATCTGGCTTTGACTGTCAGGATGTGGATCTCTGTAAGCAGTGAGGAGTATGTCCCACTGGGATGTGGATGAAAAGTGATGTTCAAGTACATCTGAGCTGCTCCTTACTACAGCGGCACACGACTACGTCGTATAAGCCTTGTTTTAAATTGTTCCAAAACAAAGAGTGGAGACAGTCAGCCATCCATCTTATTCATACCTACTGTAAGTGAGGGTAGATCTGAAGTTCATCCCACCTGGTTCTCCCTGAGTGCAGCTTCTCAACAGATGCTCTGATTTCCACCCAAGAACATCTTTCTTTGTTGTTTTTTTTTTTTTTTTTTTTTTTTTAAT
>OMNM01001304.1:33895-44215 GCA_900302745.1 Parablennius parvicornis
CCTTTTTTTTTTTTTTTTTTTTTTTTTTTTTTTTTTTTTCAATGTCAGCTGGGATTCACTCCACTTCCCTGCAAACCTAAATCAGAGTAAACATAATAATAGATGTATATTATCACAGCTGACATGGGGAAGTTGCTGACCTGTCCTCTATCAGATTTTAAAGTCTCTTAAGAGATCCACACTTCAGCCGGTGTGAATCAAGGTGCAGATCACCTAAAACCAGCAGAAAGTACAGAAGAAATATCTTTATTGTTCTGCCTCACAGTTATGAGAGTATACAGGAGGTCCCTGAAAAGCAGCACAGATACCATTTCTCTGTGGCGACCTGCCGCATGACAACTTGCACATCTCCTTGCATGCTGGGATACTAAGCTTTAGGAATACAAAAAGAAATCCAACGAAAGTCTTTTACAAAATAGGAAATTTATTCATTCAGGTCTCTGCGGTGGCGATTTATTCTATATGAACTTGCTTTGAATGATCACAAATACAGTTAGTGTTTCCTCATTATGATACACAAATCAATCTGAAGAATTTATTCACTTTGTTTATAAAAATGTGTTGATCTGCATCATGTTGTGATTCGCTCCTTAAACTGTTCCTCCATGCAACACTCCATGTTCAAGTACTGTTCAATTGATTTTGGCTATTTGTACCAATATCTAAAAAAAAAACAACAAAAAAAAACAGATCATGCTGATTCAAAGTCAGATGAGTTTCATTAAGTACAATAAGTATGCTCTGCACACATTTTATAGCTTGTGCATTTGTTTGTGTTGGATCACATGTGGCTGAAAACTAAATGTCATGAGTTAAAATCAAATCTCTACAGTCCTGCTTTTCTTCATAAGCCCTGAATTGAGGTATATAAACTTTAAAAGATGAAGTAAATACATCTTCAGTTATGTTCAGTGGCAAATAAAAACAACATACATCGTTACCTCATATTCGTCTGTCAAAGCTTTTGATCATATAAGTACTGTACATTCAGACTGCAGCTCACCGTTTATATTGTGTTATATTGTGTTTATGTAGAACTGTTAAGGATCTATTTCAGAAATATTTCTGACAAAATTTTACTGTTCAAATTTACAAATATACAACACATTTATTAACATTTCTATCAGCAGCTTCAGTGCAAAGATATACATATTGTACATCAGAGTAAAGAAAAAAAAAAAACAAACAAACACAAGAATTGGCATAAGAAATGTCAGAAGGCATCATCACAGAGGACTTCTTTCTTCACTCTATAGAAATGTCCTAAAACAATTTTGACTTTTGTACACAGGCTGCATAAAAAAATAAATTCTGTGCAAAGTGTGTTTCTGTTTTTTTTTTCCATTCCCATCTATGAGAGAGGAGACGTTATACGTCGCTGTCCTCTTTAACAAGGTTAGCCGTGTCTTTGAAGCTGTCCTCCGTGGGCGAGAAGGTGCTGGGTCGATCCCGCTTCAGAGGTTTGGCAGCGGGAGCGAACGGAGAGGGCTCAGGGGCGGAGGAGTCCTCACTGCTTCCTGCTGGCTTCTCATCCTTCATCTATAGAAAGAATTTAGATGTTTGTTTATTTATTAATTAATTAATTTTTTAAAAGTACACCTTAACTTTTTTTTTTGTATGTGCTTTTTCCAAATGTACCTCTGAGTATGAAGGGTTTTCAAAAGTGGTGCTCGGCTTTAGTTTCCGTTTGAATAAGCTCCATTTTGACTCCTGTAAGCAGAGTTGGCACAGCGTCAGACATTAAACTGTTGAGCACTGTCAGTTCATGCGTGCGGGACACGCACCTGAACGGGTTTGGTGTCGGCAGAAGATGTGTTGACGACGCCTCCGCTGGGATCTCCGCGGTACGCCGGGTTCACAAAGTTGTTCTCCAACTGCTCTCCACTTACATTCACTGTCACCTGGTTAACAGAACAAGCCTTTAAAGTGCCACACAACTCAAAAGTGCAGTCTGAGCTAAAAATCAGTGTGAAGGGTCAGAAAAATATTCAGGAACTTCTCAGAAGGCTCATTCACAGCTGTAAATATATACGGCAAACGAGCAAGAAAAATACCCGAAAAAAATATTTAAAAAAACAAACATTTCATACACATTTAAGTTGACACATATTCCTTTTGGGGTACTTTTGGGATATTGTCATTCATGATATGTGTGATCTCTGCACTTATGTTTTGTTGTTAACTTTATTAATTCATCAATTCAAATTCAAACCAGCATTATTCCCTTATTAAACCTTATTATAATATTTTAATCCCATCTTTTAAAGGAAGGAAGTCTGCAATTATTTCATCCCACTCTTTTCATAACTAAAGTCAGGAGTTTAGAAAATGTTAGAGGATGACTCTTCAGCACTTCCTCATGTTTTTCACATAATAAGATACTGCGTGAATAGAAACGGCTGTTTAGATCCATAGGAAATAGAAAGTATTAGTTAATGTGGAGATTTCAAAATTACATACGCTTTTGTCTGCTGACGAGACTGAGGGTTTCCGCCAGTGTTTGACTTCACTGTAATATTTTATTTTACCGTAATTTTTTATTTTACCGTATCAAGAGATCAGAAAGGGGGGTCCTCAGCCTGTTACAGTAATCTGGTAATCAGGGGGGTTTCCAGGGTAAAAGGTTAGGAACCCCTAAGCATTCATTTATTCATGTGTACCTGTGTGGCATGAATGACAGCAGGATCACCCGACACTGGCGCTGTGGCATAGAGCGGGTTTTCAAAGGTAATCGGCTGTCTCCCAGCTTCCATGGCGAAGTTATCATCCTGTGGTGAAATTATATTGGTGAGATTACTTTTACATCAATCAAGCTTCACAAAGGACAACGTGGTGTTAAAAATCCTTACAAAGGAAGCTTATTTGCAGAAGAGTGAGACAAAATTGCTGACATCACACTTAAAATATTCTCGGGGAAGATGATTAACTGAAACTCACCATCTGCATGGCCGTGTCAATGAACGACACACCAATGTGTGACGGTCCAAGATCGACATTATCACCCGAGCGAAACGTCACCCCGTTGCCCGTGTCAGCAGATTTCACCAGGCTGCTGAGGCTGCACAAAAACAAGATGCCCTAATGTTCAATCTGAAGATTCGGGTTTGAGCTTCAATACACTCTGCTCTGCAGGGAAGTACCAGTTACCTGGGTAGTTTGGGCATGGATGGGATGAAAGATCCTGTTCGTTTGTAGTTGAGGAAAACCCCAACTGCCAGTGCTCCCGTGATGAGGATGATGATAACAGCCAGCAGAACAGCCACAGCTACACAAACAGTGATCAACTGTGAGGTTGTGGGACATTTCCAGCGAAGCACAGGTCATTAACGCGTCTTCTTACAATTTTGCTGATCCAGTGCATTACTGGTAATGACTTTTACAAAACAAACATATTTACCACAGTTAAACTTTTACTGGTTACAAGTCATTTATTAAAAAATCACAAGGTTTCACAAGAATCACCCTTCGAAATCTGTTGAATCAGACAGTTTTGTCATTTATTTTCTTGGCTGGAGCAATCTTTAAGTAGATAAATGAGAAGCATGGCCTCCTTCTGCTGAGGCAACACCAGAAGCTCATGTGTGTAACGTCTAAAACACCTCCAATATGACAAGCATATAACTATGTAGGACTCCCACTGGTTCTTGGTGACTCATTATGAGAATGCATGTAGAGTATGAAGAAATAGCAATGAAAAAGATTATACCAATATACCTGTTCCTGCTGGAGCTCCTCTGGACTTCCCCATCTCACAGTAGCTGCCCACATATCCATATGGACATCTACAGAGTTGTGATAAAGTACAAAAAAATACTCTGTAATTTAAGAAAAACTGAAACTCGTGGATACCTAACATATCCGACAATACAGACAGTGAGTGATGAAGAATATTTAATGGCTACGAATGGTGCCTGAAGCGACACTCACTTGCATTTTGGCAGACCCCCTTCATCAGTGTAGCAGGTTCCACCATTCATGCATCTACATGCAAGAGGCATTGCAACGGGAGCCTCAATGGCTGCAGGAGCAAAAGCCAGGCATACGCATAATCAGCAACGACAAAACAATTGCACATCACCTTCTCACAAAACCACACAGGAGCTGCCAGGCACACATGAAGAACATATTCATGGAAGGTAAAATGGGAGACCACATCACAAGAAACACACGGGTGTGAGCAGTGCACACTGTTGTTCCCGATGTTTACCTGCATCACATTCATTTGAGTCGAACTGGACGGGAGAGGAGCCTTGCGGGCAGGCGCAGGTGTATCCACCCGGTCGTAGAAGACAGAGATGACTGCAGACATTCTTACAAGGGTTGGGCACTGAGAAGAAACAAAACAATTAATAACTCCTAATCAGATCGGCACGATTCAGTTCCAGCAGAACATCTTGCAAACACAAGTAATCCGCAGAAGTGTAGGGGAAAGCACTCTCCCCCATTAGCAATAAGATCCACTGTTCAGGTCTGGGTTGGTCCTGAGAAACTACATGTTCTTCCTGTGCATGCATGGTTTTTTTTTCTGTATTCTGGTGGTTTCATGCCACAGTCCAAAAATATGCATTTGAAGCTAATTTGTAACTCTAAACTGCCCATAATTGTTAATGTCAGTGTGTCCCTGCATTTTTTCTTCATTCGATCAATTCCAGCACACCAGCAACACAAACAAAATACCGGGCAGAATGTTAATGCAGAGCTCCCAAAGGATGCTTTAATGTCTAATATTTTACAAATTCAAACCCCAACCTCTTCACTGCTCTAACCTCTCAGGCACTACCAACATTTTTCACGTGAAACAAACATTCATTGTCTTTATTATCACCTTGACATAACTCCCTAGATGATAGATATATCCAGAGGAGCGTTTATACGGCAGATTGTGTGATGAAAACCACATTTGTGTGTGTGTGTGTGTGTGTGTTCACAAGTGTCACAGCCACCACTTGAAATGTCTTCAAAACATTCAAAGTGGTTTCAGTTTCCACATTACCACTAGATGTCACTAAATCTTACACAGCTCCAAGGAAGCGTAAGTAAGGAATTCCTCCACAATTCTGTTGTTTTTCCAAAGTTGATCATGTTCTAATAAAATGCACCAGCCCCAGAATCATTTGTTTCTTTCATGAATGAGATGATGTATTTTCTTAATCAATGAAAACTGTTTTGTAAAGATCAATGTCAGCCGTGATTTGGAGTCAGTTCAATTTTAATTGCTGACTCAGCTGTAGACCAGTCGAGATGTTACGTGATTCTGACCTGACTGGTTGTGTCGGTGCTCCTGGTAAATACGGACTTGAGTCAGCCAGGGATTGATGGTGAGAACTTTGACTTTGTTTCCTTGCCCAAACTTGTTTGTCCTCCACACCTCGCCTTTTTCTTTCGACGTCCAGTACACATGCCCTTCAAAGATATCCAGGCTGTACGGGTGTCCAATGTCTGAAACAGAGTTAAAATATTACAACCAACACATTCAGTTAAATCTTAAAAGTAATTTAGATTTTTTTTTAATTTACATCCCATTTCTAAGAATGACAAAAATAGAATCTGTGGCAACAATTTCCTGCTCTATTGTGGATCTGAGTTGTCTGCGATTTAAATAGGTAACAAAGGTGAAAGAGTGTCAGTATAAACAAGTTCACTTGTATAAAGGGCTGCCCATACACATGCAGGCACGGATTTACAATTGTGAGCTACATCTTGCAACTCTCACACCTCAGTGGCAGAAATCACAGAAAGAGAGGCCAAAATCTGTCTGAGCATAACTGAAAGCTGCTTTTTTTTTTTTTTTTTTTTTTTTTTACAGACACTGTTGCAGAATTCCCGTGTGGAATGGGCTCATGTCTGCCCATAAATAACTTACCTTATCTGTTCATATGTCAGAAAACTAGCACTAATTTGAGTGTGTTCACCTCCTGATATGACAATCTTCCTGTCTGTGCCGTCTGGCTTCATGGATTCAATGATGTTTTCTTTGGAGTCACACCAGTAGACCCTGTTTCCATTGAGATAGTCCACAGTAAGACCAGTAGGCCAGCCCAGGTCTTCCTCTTTGACCAGCACCTCTCTGTGCTGACCGTCCATCCACGCTGATTCTATTCTGGGTTTCTGGCCCCAGTCTGTCCAGTACATCATCCTGCAGCAGAAACAATCACAGCTAAAGCATTGTCCTGAGTGGAGACGGTTCTAAACAATGTATCTGAAGCAATGTTGAAACACGTGTCTCTTTTGAAATGAAGGCCTCATACCCTAGTGATGGATTCACTACAATAGCAGCAGGCTGGTCGAGGTCAGTGTGGATCAACCACTTTCTGTATCGTCCATCCAGTTTTGCCACTTCAATTCTATTGGTTCCTGAATCTGTCCAGTAAATGTGCCTGTAAGAGTAAAACCACAAAGGAAATGTGGACCGAGCTGAGAGGGAACACTGCAGTACAGAAATAAAGCTTTCATCCAGGTAAATTACCTGCCAACCCAGTCCACGGTAATACCATCAGGATTTGCGATGTACCGTAGATTCAGGTCCACTTCTTTTACTGGGTTGTTTCCATAGTCGTTGAATGTGGTCATATAGGCACGTTTGATGGAGCCAAACTGAGAGCCCCGACCCAAAACTGTCCAGTAAACAATACCTACAAAAACCATGGGGAACATTATCCAACTTCAAACGTATTGTTGATCTCATATTGACTGAGGCAGACAACATTGAGAGGATGAAGTGGCAGTCTTACTGAGGCCGTCACCCTCTGGATCCCACAGGTAGTCCAGTGCTTGGATATGCTCACTGTTATCCACGTAGTCTGAGTACTGCTCAGAGGACAGGTTGAAACGTCGGATTCGTACATTGTCTGGCAAAAGCAGCACCGGTGGGTTTCCTATACAGAAATTGGAGGTTTTGTGTGTAAGTTAGACAAAAAGGAAACATTTGGTGAAGGATTTTTTTCTATTGGAGTGAATTTCAGCCTCTTACCTTGAGCAGCACACTCAGTCCCATGTGGCTCACCAAAAGAGAGAAAACCCTCAGCGCAGAAACACTCATAGCTTCCCTTTGTGTTCTTACAATCCTGAGGACACGTCCCATAGACCTCGCACTCATTCACATCTGTCCTCAGAAGAATAAGAAATTGGGGGGTGAGGGGGGGTAATGTGAATTGAATGGAGAAGAACACTGGGGTGTCAGACTGCAATCAGGGTGTTTTGCTTTACCTTCACAAGTGTGTCTTTCTGTTTCTTTAGGCTTGTAACCAGGTCTGCAGGAGCAGAGGAAGCCTCCCTCTGTTAGGTCGACACAGTTGTGTTCACATATATTGGCACTACACGTGTGCCCACTGCCATGGTCTGAAATAGATGAATTGGTTAAAAAAAAAACAACAACAACAAGGACAACCTTACTAACTGAAATATTCCAATATTGAAATGATGGAACTGAATAAACAACACTAAACCTAAAACCTGGCTTATCAAAAAAAAAAACTAAAAACGTATTCATCGACTGTTTCTAGTATGCAAATAATTCACGTTACTTACGGCAGCCAAGCTCATCTGACTGATCGCCACAGTCATCATAATCATCACAGGCGTACTGCAGTGGGATGCACTGTCCATTACCACATTTGTATTCATCATCTGTACAAGGTCCATGTGTGGGGCTTTGACCTGCGTGCAAAGAAGCAGATCAAGAGCTCAAGAGAAGCTGTGGACATAACTTATGTGAAAAAAAGAACTCTTAATCTTTGAATCTGAACACATAAATAACAACTACAGCAGCCTCTTAATATAAGTTGAGTAGCTTCCAAGACATAAATCATTCTTACAGTTTTCCTGTCGCTCGTCGGAGCCGTCACCACAGTCGTCCACAGAGTTACACAGCTCGTGGCTGTAGATGCAGCGGTTGTTGTCACAGCGGAAACGGAAAGGAGCTTCACACTGGATGTCCACTGTAGATTAACAGAATCAGCAGTTCAGAAATGAAACCTGAACCCCACACCACAAAAACATTTTAACAAAGTGTGGTTCAAGTTGTCTTAGAAAATGCGTGTGTTTCTGCTGCTTCTTACAGCAGAGGTGAAGCTCCTCGTCCGAGCCGTCTCCACAGTCGTTGTCTCCATCACATTTCCACTGAGGCTGAACACAAACGTGGTTCTTGCATTCAAACAGAAAGGGGGGGCAGTACGTGCCGTTGGGAAAGCGGGTTGCTGAAAGTCAAAAACAACCAATTAACTAATATCTATGAATCTAAGTTAAGACCACTGGCGAGCTTCAGACATATTAACTCCTAGACGGAAATAAAAATACAAACATTCAGTTTCGTTACAAAAGTGAGCCATAGAAAGCCATACGAAAAGAGACACTCACGACACGATGTCTCATCTGTGTAGTCCAAACAATCCGCATTGCCATCACATTTAAAACGCTCAGCAATGCAGTGTCCACTGCCGCACTGGAAGTATCCAGGATGACATGTCCGCAACTCTGCAACAACCCAACCACCAAGAAATGTAAAAGGACTTTACTTTACATAAAGCAGCATTACTTGACTTGGTTTCATCATTATGACATTAACCAAAACATATCAAAAAGTAGATTTTGAAAAAAAAAAAGCTCCTCATTTATTTCCTCCATTGCTGCATGGTGAATTTATGTTTTATTCTGTTTATCATCAATAACAACTCAATCGTATGAAATATACAGTGAAACTTGAGTCTCTACAATGGCATTCGTCCATCAGCAGCAGACTGAATATAGGCCTCCTGAATAAACGCCTGTTGGTGGTCCCGTCTGTCTATGCTTCAAAACTAGACATTTTATTGCTCCTTTGTTTAATGCAGCCCTCCGTTACCCACAAACAGCCAGATCCTGAGCCAAAACAAAGAGCCTCCACTTACCACAGTCCCTTTCATCCGAGTTGTCCTCACAGTCGTTGTCATGGTCACAGACCCAACGGTCGGGAATGCAGCGCAGATTATCACAACGAAACTCGCTCTCCGTGCATGCGCGTGGCGCTGAGAGGAGGCAGGGAGACAGAATTCAAACAAAGCAAACGCAGAACTTCATTTTGCCGTCACTGGGAAGGCTACTGATAATCAAAAGGTTGCCAAAACCTCAGAAATGTCTTTTTTTCTTAGTCTGACCTGCTTGGAGAAATTCCTAAAACTTGCAATAATAGCATATGGTCTTATCTGTAATATTTTCATTTGAATAAACCTATTAAAATCTACAACAGACACTCGGTATAGTTCATACCTTCGCCAATTCCACTAATGTTAAGGTTAAATGATAATGTTCTGTTGGTTCCCATTCTTTTGTATTACTTGAACAAGTTGGCATGTGATTGGCTGAGAGGTTGCGTAGTTAGCAGTGTGCTAGCAGACGGCTAACGACAGCTGCAGCCCTGCAGTGCGTCCCCATGGCAACAGATGCTGATCTCCTTTGCACTGCTTTGATCTCCTCCATGAGGGGCCTCTCATGAGACTTTTTTTTTTCTTCTACTTTTGGGGGATTTATTTGGAAACGATTAGCTGTCAACATTCCAAAATCTAATAGCAGTCTGCAACTGTTGCCCTACAACAATCTCATAAGTTTAGAGGAAACAATCTTGATTATCATCAGCAGCGCAGCAACAGGCCAAGATGTATCACAATGATTTAACGTCACCATTTCTGCTTTGAGAAGCTGCATTATCCTTATTAACTGGCAGGTTCTCAGACATGTTTAAATTCTCCAGTTCAAGGGGTGACACACTCCTTCACTCCCTTTTCTCGACACACCGAGGACAGCCTGTTTCTCTAGCAGCTGATAACACTACCTCTCTCACCACTCCACTGTCGGCAAAAGTGTTGAGCCTCTTACAAAACCTCCCCAGCTGCCTGATAAAATTATGGCATGACTATTCTTTGCCGTCAACACTCCTCTCTCAACTGGAGAATTCACAATGGTGCAGCTACATTAAAATCCCACAGTAAATTTGTTCAAGGAGACACTTACAGAGTGTCAAAGCAGTGCTCCTGAACACAGTGAAATGACGTGCGTTATTGTGAAACCGTGAACATTGCTTACTGCAGCTGCGCTCGTCTGAGTTGTCCCCACAGTCATCGTCCCCGTCACATCTCCATCGCAGCGGGATGCAGCGGTGGTTGTCACAGCGGAAGTCTCCGGTAGGATCACAGGTCAGCTCATCTGGGAGCAAAAGAACAGACATTATGTTTAGTCATTATGCTCACTAAATTAAAGCATTTAAAAAGATTCACTTAATAGGCACTGGAGCCAAGGCAGCCAAGTACATCCTGGTCACCAGTCCTTCACAGGGTGAACACAGGTGGG
>OMNM01001304.1:44624-71463 GCA_900302745.1 Parablennius parvicornis
TAAAAAACACAAAGAAATAACAAAAAATACCTGGCAGTACAATTTATGCATTCAGCTCAAACTGCTGTTGCCACTGAAATTGTTTTCACTATGTAATGTTAGACAAATATCATCCAGGAATGACAGAAGATGAGGTTATCCTGTGGGTGAATTTAACAGTAAGTGTGTGATATGATGGGGAATTTCAATGCATTTAAATACCGTAATATTGAAAAAGTCCGGTTGAAATGAAAAAAAAAAAAAAAACATCTTGTTTTTTTAATTAAACTGGGAAAAAAAAAGACATTGAGGGAGGAGAGACACATGCCAAAGACAGATGGGTGACCTCTTTCCATGCCAGTACATGTCTGCAGAGGATAAGACTGCAGGAGATGAGAAGCACAGAAGGGAGAGGAGTGAAGCAGAGCTGGTCTGAGCCGTCTCTACCACACGGCGCTGGGGGTCAAAGATAGCGCGGTGTTAGTTAGTCCTGCCCTCCGAGCCCTCCACCTGGCCCATCTGCTGCATTCTTACAGGAAGATTAGCACAGATCTCCCCTCCTTCGCAGGCATGGCACTAATGGAGTGAGGGCCTCCGATAAGAGACGGGAGGACTGTGGCAAGTGTGTTTGGATCGCGGAAAGTACAAAGAGATTTGTGTGAACCCTGCCCCCACGCAAGGACAGAGCAACAACACACACTCGCACACATATACACACATATATGAAGACTCATTCCAATGGGCAGCTCATAAATCTGAAGCGTTCTCAGGGAGAGGTAAATGGTGGGGGAGGGAGAGTGGTGAGGCGTTCTCCATCAGCATCTCCCACTACCACACTGGGCAATGTTCCACAGGAGGCTGAGGCCTTGGCTAATTGCCCTTCACTCACTTCATGTGCTGTTTCCATCCTGTGATTTAAACATTTTCCAGGACTAGAAAAAGGCCACATTCAAATGCTTTGACAAGAGATCTGACAGCAAGAACACAATATCAATAGGACAATATTTAAATTGCTGCCACTGTGAGACAGGATGAAGATTTAACTCTGAAAAATGGTTGACAAAGACTCACCGCAGCCCTGTTCATCGCTGTTGTCTCTGCAATCATTGTGGCCATTGCAAACCGACCACAAAGGCACACAGCGGTAGTTTGCCTTGCATCTGAATTCTGTGTGGTTGTCACATCGATATGCTGGCCCCACTGTGGGTTAGAGGACAGGATTCTCTTGTAGCATCTTAATGTGCTCACGATCATCTTGACGTACTTGATTGAGTCAGTGTAAATAGGCACAAAATAAACTGGCTAATACTCACTGCACTCCTCCAAAGGTTCATCAGAGTTGTCGCCGCAGTCGTCGTCAACATCACATTTCCAGCTTTGTGGTATACACCGTCCATTGCGGCATTTGAACTGTCCGGGCCGGCAGGTCCTGGAGGAGCAGTGGGCCGGGTCTTCATCTGACTGATCACCACAGTCATCCTCACCGTCACATTGCCAGGACTCAGGGATGCATCTCTTGCTGGCACACTGCCACTGGTGAGTTTCACACTGGTGTGTAGCTACAAAGAAGACAAGCACAATGAGATTAGCAAAACTGCCTATAAGGAGATCCAAAGAATACTAAATGAAGAATCAAACGCACGCACCACAGAGCACAGCGTCTTCATCAGAGCCGTCATGACAGTCCTGGTTGCTGTTACAGAGGAAATGTGGACTGGTACAGTTTCCATCATTGCACTGAAACTGGCCGAGCCGGCAGTGTCGAGCCGGACAGGTAGAGGGCTCATCTGATCCGTCCCTGCAGTCGCTCTGACCATCGCATTTCCACCAGATAGGAATACAACTGTGAAAGCAGAAGTAGGGCAAGTTCGCAAGAGTTTCACATCATCTGATAAATATATGTTTGTAATACACTACTGTAGTCTGAACAAGTTAAACACTTCATCTTCAATTTAAATTCACTACATCATCATTTAATGGGTGTATTTCAGTCCTACATCATCAACAGGCTACTAAACAACATAGTGAAGTGCCAGTGATTAGTCTGTGGCACTCTAGGACTGAAATAAAGAAACACGTTTTTTTCGAACAACTTGAACTAGTTAAAAAAAATATTATGCATTAACCCATCCATTCATCTCATATTCTGCTCATCTGAATTAAGATCACGGTGTGCTTGAGCAAATCCACACTGACTGCTGGAGTAGTCAAGGCAAATAAAGATGGACAGACAACCCTGGATTGTGGCAGAACATCAGGCAACAGTGCTAAAACATTTAATATACAGTAAAAACATATATGTAAAAACACATACAGTCATTCAAATTACTGTATATTCCAGATTTATTACATATACATTATTACTTATACTTTGAAAACATAGATAGCCACACATGTAGCCTTTATCAGAAGCAGTTGTTTCACTGTGAATGTAATCTTAAATAACTATCTAGATAGTTAACAGTATTTCAGTACATCTTAATCAAACACTCATGTTGCAGTACAAACATTGCTTCGAAGCAACTTTAGCACCTTTTCACCCACTTATTGCATGTCTTTATTATTTATGTGATTACAATTAGTTTCTGTCTTGTTTTTAAAAGTGGCAGTGAAATTTACCTGGAGAAATACAACAAATAAATGTTCACATCTTCTCTCATCTCATCAATTCTCTGCTTATAAAATGGAAACGTAATGGAAATAGGAAATGGACAATTCAGAAATACTACTAGTGCATCGTGACAAAAATATTTAACTGGCTTTGAATGTTAGATACCAAAATTATCTGGTCTGGGATGACAACCAGTAGTCCTACAAGCAGAGAAGTATTTCTTCATACATCACATACAGGTGATTCAATTTCTGCACATCAACTAAATCAATCACAATGCAAAGCAAAATCTTGACAAACCGTTCATTGTTGGCACATCTGTACTGGGTGCTGGTGCACATGGGAAGGCATCGGCTCACACCTCCTATCTGAACGGTCAGGAAATGGTCGGGGCATTCACAGGTGTGCTCTCGCCCCCCGTGACGAATCAAGCACAGATGAGTGCAGCCTCCATTGTTCACCGCACAGGGATTGTTTACTATTGGAGGAAGAGCCACCGTAAGTCATGCAACATCACCTCACCGCAGCGGGTCAAATACAGGCCAGGTATTGTTTACTCACTGATAGGTTGTCTGTAAGGATGGCACACGTGGATGTCAAATGGTCTGTGTGTGGTGTTAACCAGGGTTTGATGATCAGATCCGTCGTATTTGTTGCCTTTTTCCACAGTGCGCCTGTTCCAGTCAGTCCAATACACGCTGTCCGCAAAAATAGTGAGGGCAAACGGGTGGGGCAAGTTTCCGTCATACACTGTGTGTCTGTGTTGACCATCCAGATCAGAGTATCTGACAGAAGAAACAGAGGAGAAAGAATTACAAATCTACTAATAGCTTATTGTAGTGTACTGGGTGAGAACACTTCCAGGTGCACTTACTCAATATAATTAAGGTGAGCATCGGACCAATACAACTTGTCGTTGGTGTAGTCAATCGTGATGCCATTTGGCCACTCGATCTTTGTGGTGATGACGGCTGTTTTGTTTGTTCCATCCATCCCAACACGACCTATAAAGGCTTTGTCTCCCCAATCAGTCCAGTAAACAAACCTAAAAAGAGGAAAATAATTTTTTTTTTTGTTTTGTTTTTTGTTTTGTTTTTTAAACATTTTAGAAACTTGTGAAATTAAATAATTGCTTTTAATCAATTGTACTATAATAAGGACATAGAATTTGGAAAAAGTAAAAAATTAAAATAAAAAAAAAGCCCTAAAATGCCCTTTATAATATATTTCGATGTTACTACTGGTTGCAATAAGACGCAGGTAATAAATGTAGCAAATCCAATATGAGTGGCCTTGATAATGTATTAATCAGGCTTTTTTTTCCAAGACAAAATTCCTCACCCATATTTGGGATGCAACACAATTCCTCTGGGGTTTTCGAAGCAGTATGTGTTGTTGGCATCCACGCAGTGTTCAGCCAGCTTCTTGACAAAACGGCCATCAAGTTCAGAAACTTTGAGACAATCCAAGAAGCTGTCCACCCAGTAGAGTTTCCTGGCTATCCAGTCCACTGCCAGGCCCTCCCCATGCAGGACTCCATTGACTACCACCTCCCTGTTACTGCCGTTAAAGGACATCCTTTCAATCACTCTGCGACTCACATCAACCCAATATAGACGCTTGTCGACGCGATCAAAGTCCAGCGCCACGACACTGGTGAGGCCCTGCAGAATGAGCGAGTACGCCTGCCCGTCCGTTGACAGGTTCCTCAGGTAATAGCGGTTGCTGAAGATGAGGTAGGGCGAGATGTTGCTGTTCTGACGGCAGCTGCGTCCATCGGGCTCTCTGAGGAATCCTGGAGCACACTTGCACACGTAGGAGCCCAGAGTGTTTTCACAGGCCTGGCTGCACACGCTGGGTGTCTCCGCACATTCGTTGACATCATCGCATGATTTGCCGTCAGACATGAGGCGGTAGCCGGGCCGACAGGTGCAGATGAAGCTTGTAGGTGTGTCGGTACAATTGTGATCACAGTGGTGAATTGATGGGTCAGTACATTCGTTGATACCTATAATCACAGACAGAAGTCATACAGAAGGACAGGTGAATTTTTTTTCACATAAAACTCGTAGAAAATTCAAATCAAGATGAGAAGTTGTTGAATTTTTTTTCTTGTCTGCATTTTGTTAAAATAAAAAGTAGTCAAGGTGAAAGGTTATCATCAATAAACACATTTTCAGTGTAACTTTATCACTGCATTCAGTAACTTCTGCTTTTTTACTATCAACAAATGTCATCGTAATCCACTTTAATGAAATTCTGCGTTGTTCTCTTTTTAAAATTGGCAGCTGCAATAAAGCTGTATTTCACAACATTTTGGTTGCATTTTGTAAATAATCCACTGATCACATCATTAAAACATACATTGTTAGAATGGGATGCTTTCTGACATCATATATGTAACTAAAACAAATAAAATCTTTAAAATGAGCTCTAACATATAATCCAAAAGGTATACATTGAGACAATTACAGACTGTGAACAGATGCTGACATTATCCTTCAAAAAAAATCACTGTATGAAACTGCTGCAGTAAGAAAATGTACGTGTGGAGGGAGAGTGGAAGTTGACGTTGTCAGAAATGGAGTGCATTATATGCAGGATACTCAAGAGAAAGCAGACATAACGTCAAAAACGTAACATTTTATTAGAGAATATCTTGACTACACTACGTTTGTTACTTACCACATCCTTTCTCATCGCTGCTGTCAGAGCAGTCGTCATTCCTGTCGCACACCACCCTCTGGGGAATGCAGTGTCCATTGTCACATCTGAACTCACCAGGGGGGCATGTGGGTGCTGGAGTGTGACACATGTGCTCCAGCTCATCAGATTCATCCCCACAGTCATTGTCACCATCGCACACAAAATCATGGGACACACAGCGCCCATTCCCGCAGGTGAACTGGTGTTGCGGACAAGGCTGGTAGACGCAGCCCTGCTCATCGCTGCTGTCTCCGCAGTCATTCCGTCGATCACATCTGATTTAAGAAGAACACCAAATAATCACTCAAACTTCCAGAACAGAATCATTACAGACATTCCTGAAGATAGAGGCTGTATTTCTCTAACCTGTAGGAACTGCGTATGCAGAGGCCATTGCTGCAAGTGAACTCATTGACACCACAAGATCTGCGCGTGCAGTTTTGACGTTCGTCGAGAGCATCGGCGCAGTCTGCGTCCCCATCACACACCCAGTCACGAGGAATACACTTTCGTTGGGGCGGCTGGTTGTTCACACACGTGAACTCTGCACTGGAACATGTGCGGTTGGCTGGAATGAAAAAAAAAAAACAAACACAAACACATGGATTTTTCAAAACTTTAAAAAACAACAGTGACGACCTAAAGTCAACCTACATATTTTGGGGATTCCAAACATTCCAAACTGTATTTCAAAACATGCAGCCGTGACTATGAATTCTTTATCTGTCTAATGTGATTGATTCGCATTGTTTGAAGTGAGCCTCCTACAGAGGCTCAGGCAGTGCTGCACTCTTTTGCTTCAGGGTCCTCATTTTTGAAGCTCACACTGGTGAAATATAAGAATCTTGATCCACCCTGAGCCAGGAAGCCAGAGTAAAGAGACCTGCAGAAAGTAACAAGTGAGGCAGGAGAAATTAGGAATGTCAGCTTCTTGGACCGGAGACCTTCTACAGGAGACCAAGATGCTGAATACAGGCAGCCAAAGTCTCTCTTAAAACGCTTCTCATTGGTGGTGTGCCTAAATCAGTCGGCACCCTGAATAACAACAAAACAAGGAGAGCAGGAGGGGGCAAAGCTGAGGAGCAGAGGAGAGCAAGAAGATGTCTTCAAGTGGGGGTGGCATGGGGGAGGAAGAAGTGGAAGGGGGAAGCAGAAAGAGGTTGCAAAGAAACTAAACAGAAATGAGAAACAGGAACGAGAAAAGGGATAAAAGATCAATACATACCACAGTTGTGCCTTTGGTCTTCATCACTCATGTCACCACAGTCATTGTCACCGTCACAGATCCAGGATGAAGCAATGCACCTGCCGTCATCACAGCGAAACTGATCCGGGTTGCAGGTTCTGATAATTGTGGCTACAGAGACAAATCAGACCAAACAGACTGTACAAAGTGTAGATAATGCAACAGTACAAATAAGCACAGTGACTGGACACTGTACGGATGGCGGTAATTGATGTCATAACAATGTTATGTATTGCTGTAATTGCCAATTACCTCTGGTTCCTCCCCCCACTGCTTTTCACTTAATAAGGACGCCACAATACAACAGTAGCAATGCTTTTAAAATAGTCATGGCAACTCCACATTCCCATGCATGGTGAGTTATTTAAACAAAAGCCAAAGTGAGGCTCTGTAACCCCTGGTGGACAAAGGGAGGGGGAGGTGCTATTTGTCGGAGGACATTGAGGGGCGTCACCGCAGAGGAATGCGGCACACAATAGGAGGCCTGACTGACCACATCGTCAACAAAGAAATACACCACTGACTCGCACTCTCCGCTACATCACTCACAAAACTCTCTCACACAGACGGAGGGCCGGCAGACAGACACTGACACACAATGACAGAGCAGCTGATAACAGGGTGGGGGCAGATGCACAAAACCCAAAAGTCCTTTTTTTAGGGGGGTAGGGGGGTGGGGGTGTAGCACTCACTGCAGGAGAGGGGTTCATCAGAGCCGTCAGCGCAGTCAGCCCCTCCATCGCAGTACCAGTGGGAAGGGATGCAGCGACCACTGGAGCATCGGACCTCAGTCTGAGAACATGTGGATGCGGCTATGTAGAAGGAGGAGAAAAACATGGAATCAGCTAGATCTTGTGGTACTACTCATTGAGCATATTTAAGATCCCTTATTTGAAATATATTTTAATGTTTAAGTTTTGTGACAGGTGCTTTGCTGACTGACCGACTTTCGGCAATCTCCTGAAACATGTAACATCAAACACTGCCGTATGTACCCACGACTGATGCAAGAACTTACTTAAATGCATTGTTTACATTTTTTTCATATAAGGATATTAAGGAATATTTTGAATTGTAACTTAAAAAGGAACAGAAATCTTCACCCAAAAAATCATCATCAATAACGGCTACATTATGATAAAAAATAATTCAGCAAATTTTAAATGTTTTTGTAAAGTATTTGTAGTATTAAAACTTAGCAGAACAGACTCCCATTGCACCAGTGGTGGGAATCATTTGTCTCAGTTTGGCTAGAAAAAGACAAATTCAAGAATTAATCACGTTATATGTGCGCATGGTTTATTTTTACTTTTTTTTCCCACAGCGACAATAGGTACAAACTATAAAAGTTTTTAGTTGTAAGAACACACAAAATTATATGGTGTAAAAAGCCTTTACAGACTAAAACTCTGAAGCTGTACAATTAGAAACACAAATAAAATTATGCTCACCACAGTGTGTTGGACTTTCATCACTCATGTCCCCGCAGTCGTTGTCCCCATCACACAAGTATGAACGTGGGATACAAATGTTGGTCGACTGGCATTTGGTGTGTTCTGGCTGGCAGGTCCTCTCCGCTGAAATAATTCAAAATTAAAGCACTTTTATTACAAGTCATCACCACTGTGAAGAGTAGCTGTCTTTATGTCATTATACTTATTGGGGATACTCACGGCAGTTCTGTTCATCAGAGGTACCGTTGTCATAGCAGTTGTTGATGCCGTTGCAAACATACTCCTTGGCGATACAGCGTCCATTGTTGCAGGTGAACTCTGTGTTGGGGTCACAAGGTCTGAAGAGACAGCCCACTTCGTCACTGTTGTCTCCACAGTCATCGTAGTGGTCACAGCGGTAGTGGTAGGGCACACATCGTCCATTACCACAAGTAAACACTGTGGGCTCACAGGTGTGGAAGGCTGCCGATTGATATAAGAACATTTCAGAGATCGAGACGAAATGCACTCAGATGAAGAGAAGAAAGTACGTGTTTACTAAAGCAGCGGATGCTATTTTTTTTTACCTGACAGTGCAATAAAGGATGACAGCATCTGTGGTGCTGCATGCAAAGACAAGCATATTGATTCACGTGTTAGTGTTGATTTGAGTGATTAGTTAGAGAGGAGACTGCCATGAATTCAATCACAAAGATAAAGAATACACACCAGCATAGCTGAAGATTGGTTTATGTCCTAAAAAAAAAGAAATGTATTCATGCAAAGCAGAAAACATTGTGTGTTAGTATTAGTGAAGGATAGAGCCCGACAGAAATACACAAGAGAGAAGATGTCTCATTCATTCAGGTAAGATGAATAAAGGATCAATGAGCATCACTTTGACAGAGAACATTTGGGTAAGGGTAGACATGAGGAAGCAAATTCAATTCAAGCCTCTGTAAGAACAGCCTACCACAGACTCTCTCCAACTCATCGCTGCCATCTCCACAGTCGTTGTCATTGTCACATTTCCACTGGGCTCGAATGCAGCGGCCGTTCATGCAAGTGAATTGGCCCGGCTGGCAGCGAGTCCCGTTATCAGGGATACAGTGCTTGTTGTCCGCCAGGTACCAGCGGCCCTCTGATGGACACTGACACTCTGCTCCATTCGGCCCTAACAAGAAGAAAAAAAAAATAATGTAAGAAGTTTATCGAGTTTCTTTATATAATCAATATCTACATAATAATAAGACATAATAGTGAAGATATTTGTACCTGGGGAACAGATGTGGCTGCAGCCGCCATTAAACTGCTGGCAGGGACTGTCACACTGCTGCTGCTTCCCGCTGGCTAAAACATGGACGTCCATCGGTCGGGATGGAAGGTTTTGAATCATGACTCTCTGGTCAGAGCCGTCATGTTTGTTGGCTCGATAGATGCTGCGTGTGTTCCAATCCGTCCAATAAATGAACTGGCCAAACATGGTCATGGCGAACGGGTAAATGGCCGTGCTGACAATGACCTCACGGTTGGATCCCGTGAGAGACGACCGTTCAATCTTTTGTCTGATGGCAGAGAAAAGTGAAGATAGTCAGAATGGCTTTAAAGAAAAATTGATGTAATTAAAAAGACTTTTTTTTGTTTTGTTTTGTTTTTGGTTTTTTAGATCTTACAAGCTGGCATCTGCCCAATAAAGCCTTTCCTCTTCATAGTCCAGGGTCAGGCCGTTTGGCCACACGAGACTGCTGTTTACAATCTCCGTTCTGAAGTTTCCACCTAAAGTTCCTCGCTCAATCTTTGCATGAGTTCCCCAATCTGTCCAATACATGTATCTGCAAAACAAAGACAGGTTTATTGAAATAAAAAAAAAAAGTTTCTTGGCATGAACCGAAATTAATTGTTGTGTAAGTCTCACCCCCTGCAGGGATCCAGCATGATGGCTCTTGGCCTGGACACATGAGCAATAAAAGTTCTTTGAGTACCGTCTACAGACATGGAGCTGATGCTCTGGTTGACATAATCACTGTAGTAAATTCTTCTGTTTATCCAGTCAAAAGCGATGCCATCAGGAGCCCCGAGATCTATCAAAATGAAAACCACAAAATCACTCTATCTATTCATAAACTTTCTATACCTGCTTCTGGATTCTGGGTGAAATGAAGGTCACCAGAGCTTTACAGATCTAATGCAAAGCAGTCCTTCACGTATCCATTGCACACCTACATTCAAGGTGACGCATAACCTAATATGTCTTTGAACTATAGGAGAACACGAAGGATACTCAGAGAAACTCATCTTTGCCAAAGCAACAACATCAGGAGTGAGAGTTATAAACATACCTGATGCTATTTCAACGGGAGCAGAGGAGGGAGATGACAAGCTGATGTAGCTGATCTTGCTAGCTCCTGCCCCTGAGCTCTGTGTGAAGTAAATCCTCCTGTCTGCGATGTCAAAGTCCAGGGCCACCGAGGTACGAGGCACATTGACGACAGGAAATGGAACCGCGTGGTCATCGGGATCAAGCCGCAAACTGCGCACTGTGCTCTCAGTAGTATAGATAAGGTAACTGTCCCTCGACACCACACAGTTCTCATTATCTGCTGCAAGATTTCCAAAAGCACAACTGCATTTTTTATTCTGTGGGCCTGAGCCGGAATCTGGGAGAGCAAAGCAGAAGTGGGCACAGCCTCCATTTCCCTCCAAGCAAGGGTTGTATTTCAGATCCTGGACACTGGTGGGCTGGGTGCGCTGGTCAAAGATGGTGACGTCCCGCAGCATATTGATGTTGTCTCTGATGACAGCAGGAGGCTCTGTACTGCCAGGCTCTTTGCTGGCTTGCAACACCTTCTTAAGGTTCCTGTCCACCCATATTATACTGCTCTCAAACACTGTGATCCCATATGGTGTCGGGTAGCGGCTGCCATATCTGATAATCTCTGTCTCTCCTCCTTGGGGGTTCACTCGTGCAATCATATCCAATGAGTCATCGACCCAGTAGACATAGCCAGTGTGCCAGTCCAGAGCGAGACCTCGTGGGGTGATAATCCCTGAAGACACCAATACTGTGCGGTTGGTTCCGTCCAAAAGTGCCCGCTCAATTTTGGGATTCTGACCATAATCAGCCCAAAACAAGTATCTGTTTCTGGGGTCCACTATAATGTGCCGTGGCATGTCCACCTGGGTCTTCAGCAGCACCCTGCGGAAAGTTGTGTTCAGCCGAAGCACCTCAACATAGGTCTCAGTTAGGAAGGCATTGGTGAAGTACAAATTCCCTGAGGGAAAAAAAAACCCAATGAGATCCGCATTAAGAGTCGCATCAAGCAATTTATAGTCAGGCAGTACTCGAAATGCTAAGGTAAACCAGCAAGGAAGCTGACTGCTAATTCCAGCAATTCATCATCATCATCATCATCATCATCATCATCATCATCATCATCATCTTTATCATCATCTTTATTGCATACACAGGAGTCCATAAAAAAAACATTCATAAATACATAAAACCAATCCATTTGATTAGACAAAAGGAAATAAATAAGTGAATTAAGGCTAGTTTATATAGGAAAAATTCTACAAAGAATAAAAGTAATACTAAAATTATAGACTAGAAACTAAATAGAAGTAATATAAAATAATATAAAATATAATGTATATGTAACCTATATGCAAATGACTTACAAATAAGTCATTTGCATAAATTGAGACAATAACATACCTGCAGCCCAATCTACAGCAATGCCTCGAATCCCATTCCGTCCTATCCCAGATGTTACAATTCCACGTAATCCTGAGCCATCTGGCTTGATCCGTCTGACCCCGTTCTGTATTGCCACAGTGCTGCTGAAGTCACACCAGTAGATGAAGCCAGAAGCCATGTGCACATCAATGTGTAAAGCATTACGGCCTGCAAGAGGATAACCCGGTCAGTAAGGAGACCACAAGGATCAAATCATAAGCGGCTGATATTTGTCTACTGTGTCGTTCATCTGGGTATTTGAGAGGAAGAGGTTCCTATTTTACTGTTATACATTTCAAAAATACAACCTGCTGAGTAAATAATGCATGTGAATCACTGACCTCTACCAGCCACTGGCACCATTGCTTCAGAGTGGTCTGATCCTTCAAGACTGAAGCCTTTAATAGCAGATAGAGTGGAGATGACCGCGTAGGACTGGTAGGGCGTACAGGTGTTGTTGTCTGCATTAAGTGTAAAACCCGTGGCACATGCACAGGTAAAAAGACCCTGCGGCCGAGGCAGACAAAGTTGTTCACACCTTCCTGCATTGTTGGTGCAACCATTGGCTGTACCGGCAGACGCTACATTTGCAGAGAAAATAAGAATGTTGACAAAAAGAAGAACAAAGAAGATAGTGAATGTGAACTGTGCAACTTCAGTCAACCGTGTTCGCTTGTTCTACTCACTTTCTCTGAAATGGACTTTGAGAACTCTAAGCCCAGACACGTTGTCCCGTAGCACAACTCTGTTGGCTCCTGTGGCTTTGTCCACACGCTCTATTACCTCAAAGTCACGGTCGGTGAAATAGAGGTGGTTCTGATAGACAGCCACTCCCCAGGGATGAGACAGGCCTGTCACTATGCTGATACGATTACTCCCATCTGGATCACCACGCTCAATCTGTGGCACATCATTCAAGAGAGAACATCAAATGTAATTTTTGTACTTTAATAATTTTTTAATAATCAAAGTGAAAAGATTGTTGTAGTTCTCAGACAATAAGAGCATTAACAGAATGAAGGCCCCACCGTGCCAGTGCTCGTAACAGCCCAGTACAGCTTGTTCTCCTGGATGTCCACCGTGAGGAATTCGATGTGGTCGAGGTTGTTGGTGAACAGGATCACAGGGTTCATGCCATCCATATCTGCAGAAGCCACCTTGGCAGAGATGCCACTCTCTGTTCCCTGGTCTGTCCAGTACAGTTTGCTGAAGAACATGTCAGATTGCAGGCCAGTCTCAGTTTGAGTTTCACACATTAGATTAGTCACCAATATAGTCTGCCATGTTGTAGCCCAATAACAGATACAAATGTGCTGGGTAAAAAAAAATGTGTTTCTAATGACAGAATCCCCTCTTGCCAACAGCGATAACTACATGCTCCCTGGGATTATGACAAATGTTTCGTGTTTCGTACGACAGAGAAAGCCAAGTTTCAAGCACAATGAGGTGAAACTTAAGACTCGTCTTTGTTTACTTGACTGTACATTTCTGGGAGTTTAGAGTGGCGTGTGGCATTCAGTAACACTGGTCAAGCTCTCTCTCGAGGGAGAGCAGATGGCGACCAGGAGGCTGTTAGAGCTCAGTAGCTGTAAGGTTGAGTAAACGTGCCAGGCCTGTCTTAAAAGGGACTTACCCACGTGCTGGATCCACTGCAATGCCAACAGGGCTGCCAGCGCCAGTTGGAGAGCCGTTATTCGTGATTAGAGTTTTCCTGTACTGTACCTCCCCTCTTAACTTTAAAACCTGGCCAAATACAAACAGGTGGAATTACTGCAACGTGTCATTGTGTTGTGACGCCGCCTTTGATTGCACAAATACTGCACTTGTTGGATATGGTGCTGTTTGTCTCACCTCAATAGATTGTGTGGCGGGATTGGTGTAGTACAGGTTCTCCGTGATCCAGTCCAAAGCTAGGCCAACAGGGGAACCAAGAATAGCTGCAGGGGCAAACTCTGTTCTGTTGGTGCCATCGGAATTCACTTTGTGAATCGCACCCTGTGTGGGACAAAAAAAAAAAGTATTACAGTATGTTATCTCAATTTCTCTCTTGAAATCAGAAGGGTTATTATTTAAACTTAAAGATGTGTATAAAAGGTGTAGCATCACTTCGTTTTCACTTACTGGATGCTCCACCCAGTAGATGGTATGCTCATTGTCATCAAAGTCAACATCATAGCCATTTTGAAGGCCAGCAACAGGAACCATAGCATCATTGCTTTTGTCGTCTGAATTTAAGGAAATGCCGTAGATGATGCTATCTCTCACAACCACAAGGAAAGGGTCTTCAACTGTAAATTAAGAAAAAGGATTACTATTGGTTCTCCCACATCACAACCTAAACTATGTTTAAATTTAACAAAAGACATTGAAATGAAGCTGAACATCATATATTCTGGATATATTCTGTTAAAATACCCTATGTTAATCAAACTGTTTCTTTTAATGTATGTTATGTGGTGGAAATTAGAGTACTGAGCTAAAGGGCCGTTATCTATAAAGGGGATTGACCGGTGAAAGCTGGTTCCACAAACTGATTTGCTTTGTCATCAGAGATTAGAATCAATGAAGGGTTGTAGGGCATTTTCATTCTTGGGTAATCGTTGGCCTCGGGGGAGACTGTGTTCTGCTTGGTTTGAATAGGCTGAAACCTGAGATGAGTTAAGCTGGTGACCTAAGCCAGACTTCTCGGACTTTGAATTAAAGGTCTCTTGTTCTCTTAAGACCTTGAAAGTTACGCTTTTATGATTTTCAATATTTATGACTAGAATAGTAGTTTACAAGAGAATCTAAATAGAAGACTGTTGAAAAGTATCTCGATCAATACCACAAAGTTAGTGTTTTGAAAGGTTTCTTCCTATATCAGCATCAAAATCTATAGAACAAGTACTATAACTTCTACAGTCACAGTATTTAAAAGAAATATCTCAACTCAGAATAATACCTAATGAGTCCATCAACTTATCATCTGCATCTGACCTGACTTCCTTTTTCATCAACCTCAGTGGTGAGTGTTATCCTTTATTTGGCAGGAGGCATACCTCTGGTGCAGGTGATTTGGTCGGCTGCCAGCGTCCAGCCTGAGGGGCAGGCGCATGAGTAGTACCTTGGTCCCACAGCAGAAAGCAGGCAGATATGAGAACATGGACTCCTCAAGCAGTGATTTTCCCCTACAAATTGTCAAAGCACGCATGCACATACAGGCAGACATGCACACCACCAAAGAATCAGCAGGGAAACATTCAAGTACATCAAAGTCTGAAATATATCCACAAATATAATTTGTTTTTTTATCATGCTCGTAATAATAAACATACCTGCTGGCTGCCTGGCTGGGTGTACTGCCACCAGACCCATGGGCTGAGGGAGGTTGAACAGCATCACTGTCTGGTTCTCCCCATGCCACTTATGTGCTCGCATCACACGGTTGATGTATCTGTCGGTCCAATAGACAAAATCCTCAAAAATGGTAATTGCGTGGGGATGTTGCAGTACCTTTCCACAGAAAATAGCAAAAGAAAAAAAAATGTCTTACACATGATATTTGTTAAGAAAACAATTGTGCACGGTTCCCCTTTAGGTAAATAATACAGCTACTCTTGAAATTGTAGTATAAAGACTGTCAACTCATACACTCACCAGATCACTGGCCAACACTTGCTTCCTGTTATTGCCATTATAGTCGCAGTAGTCAATGAAATCCAAGTAAGCATCAGCAAAGTACAACAGATTGTTTGGATAGTCAATGGTTAGACCATTGGGCCAGTATAGTTTGCTGTTAATGATAATAGTCCTCAGTTTCCCATCCATGCTGGCCTTCTCAATGCGAGGATTCCGCCCCCAGTCGGTCCAAAACATCAGGTGAGCGCTGGAAGACAAATTACATTTTTAACACTTAATGGGTTAAATCAATATTCAGAAAAGATACGGAATTGAAGACGCACACACAGAAAACAAAAATGGTTCTGACCTATCTCGTGGGTCCAGCACCAGGCCTCGAGGGTTGGTGACATTTTCACTAACTAATACAGTCCGATGGGTGCCGTCCAATTTTGACACTTCAATAGTCTCCAGGACGTAATCAGTCCAATATAAGTTTCTGCCTACCCAGTCCACAGCAAGGCTCTCCGTCACAGTCACTCCACTGTCAAATATCTGTTCACAAAACAGTTGTTCTTAGGTAAGTAACAGCGTGAAAAACGACATTACTCAGAACAAACTTTGAAAACTTAAATGAAAAATGACCGCAGTGACAAAATGGGACAAATCAAACCCACCACAGTCCTGTCACTGCCGTTCTTGTGAGAACTCCAGATTCGGTCCTGGCTCGTATCGGACCAGTACACCCTGTCAGTGACGGAGTCGAAATCTACAGCCACAATGTTACGTCCATCTCTAACCAGTGACCGGACAACATTGGGCTGAGTGGTTATGTCATCTTGCACTATCTGATTTCGGCTGGCCACAAGCAGGAATGCCTGACGAGAATCTGCAAACACAAATCAAACCTATTTTATCTCATTTTCATGACCATTCTCATGCAAATTAGAGCACTTATCGGCTTCTGCGTGTTGACCGAGACAACACAACGAGGTTGTTAAATAGACCCTACTCCAGTACAATCCTTTGGGAATGCACTTTTGTCCAAATAATGTCCTATTGTATTGCCCAGCCTTTCAGTGGGTTATCTGTGCAGGAGAGGAGCTCATGTCAGGCACACTCCCCATAAACAGCCCTTTGTTAGTGATTATGTCCTAATTACACCAGTGATGGCCAGTGAATGACATATATGTTATTTGTCTTATCTTACGAAATCAGAGCAGCAAAGAAAGACAAGGGAGAAGAAAGACAGTGTGTCAGGTTTGTAGCATGGGGGCCATATACCCACTTATCGTGTCTCCTTCCAAAGAGCCAACAGAGTAGAAAAAAATGCTATGCATTTCATAGTTGAATCATGGTGAAACTCAAATCATTGTAGAAGTGATAATAAAAACATTTTGCTTCATTATAGAATTATAGGTTGTAACTGAACACCCCCACAGGAGTAATTTATTCCATGCACAAGAGATTTGTGCTTCATTTTTCCTCACCTGAGGCCTTACAAGTACGCTGGTCTGCTTCAAGAGTGTATCCGTCCTGGCAGTGGCAGCGGAAAGAGCCTCGTTCATTGAAGCAGTGCTGGCTGCATAGTCCTGGTGGATTACACTCGTCCATATCCTCACATGTTTTGGAGTCATTGCTCAGCTGATATCCCACAGGGCAAGTGCACTGGGCCCCAAAGGGTCCTTGGATACAACCGTGGGTGCAGCCAGCGTTGTTGTCGGAGCAGCTCTCCTGATCTGGGTGGAAAACAGTAAAAGCACCCATCAGCACAAAAATACTGAATATAGACCTTTTATAAACACTGCAATCAAATGATAATAGACAACAAAACAACTACTTTTAACAGGTGTCGTTGGAACTTCTACACTGAGATGCTTGTTTTTATGCTTGTTTTTCATAACTGATTGTTGAACTTCTATGATTATTCAAAATTTTTATCAAGGCATTATATCTTTTCAAACAAAATCAAAGCTTACAGCAGTATTTCTACCAGTGATTGAGAATGTGTTCCTACCTGGCAAAGGTTCGTCTGAAAGTTGTCATAAAGGCAAGAAGGAAAAATCACAGATAATTCTCAGGTTAATACAGAACAAATCACACACATGCTTGATTTTAACATGAAAATCCAAAGACAAACAAATAATGCTCAACACAAAATTTCTGTGAAAAGAACCCCCCTCCCTCCCCTTATTGAGGCTATAGGTTACAAGAATGACAAAAACTGTCAAATTAAAGTAAATCATTTGAGGTGTTGATCCTGTTTATGGTGTGATGTGGAAATGTGGCTGAATTTGAAGAGGCCAGATAAAGCTGTAAAGTCCTGACAGGCAAAAATGATGCTCAAGACAGAGAGCAGGAAGACTTACTGCAGAGTGGAGACTCATCAGCACCGTTGGGGCAGTCAGGGGTGTTATCACACACTGTGGTGAGATTGATGCAGACGCTGTGGCCGGGGCACTGCCACTGCCAACTTGGACATCGGAAAGGCGGCGTGGGGCAGTCCCTCTCGTCACTCATGTCCCTGCAGTCATTGTCGCCGTCACAAATCCAACTTTGCAAAACACAGTTGCCATTGTCGCAGCGGAAAAGAGAGGACGGGCAAGTGCGAGGTGGACAGGCGTGGTGTTCGTCGCTGCCGTCCTCGCAGTCGGGATGTCCGTCACACTCCCATGTCGACGGGATGCAGCTCCCGTCAGACTGGCACGCAAACTCTGTCTCGTGGTGGCACATTCCTGGTGGCCTGGTGGCTGAAATGTGACAGGAGTATCAGTACGATTCCAAAGATCAACAGAATTAAGTAGAAACGGCTTATAAATACCTAATGTTAAGTGATGTAGCATTTGACCGCTGATACCATATAGATACTTACGACAGCTGCGCTCATCTGAGCGATCGCTGCAGTCAAAGACCCCATCACATCGGTAGTAGGAGTTGATGCACTGGTGACCATTGGAGCACTTGAACTCGTTCACAGTGCAGTTGTAGACTGAAACATCCAGTTGCGTATGTTAATGCTAATATTCCATATTTCTGCAGTGGTGTGTGTTTGCTTAGGTCAGTGGTTGTGCAACACAAGTAATGAGATCAATAAACTAAGAAGCTTAGCAGATGCTTGTTAAAGTTTACAGAACATTCAATTGACCTCAACAGTTTTTTTCCACGACGTTTGGCTGCTCAACAATAATAAGTGTGGCTGAATGCATGAATGACCACGTATTTAAGAATGCATTTATTGTTAGAAAATAAAGCACTCTTTCACAATACCAGAAAATAAGACAATGATACTAAAAACTTAAAACATATTATATTCTTATGTATCTCCAAGTATTGTGATCTCGCAAACAACTTATGTAACTATTAAATTGTCAAGCTTTGTTTAGTTACACACAGTTGTAAATTTGTGCAATATGTTACAAATCAGACCAGACATTGCATGTGTTTGTGGGAATTATGAATGAGTAGAAAAGTACTTACTGCAGCCCTGCTCATCAGCACCATCCACACAGTCCCTGTCCCCATCACAAACATAGTTAGGGTCTATGCAGCGGTGGTCTGGACACTGAAACTGTCCTGGGTGACAAGTGCTTCCCAGATCTGTCAACAAAAACAAACCAGTGAGCCAATCTCTGAGTCAGTCTTAAATACTGACTTGTGTTTATCTTAATTTTTTTATTAATCAGAGCATTAAACTAACTGAAAAGGAATAATCAGTTGACTTAATAAAAGAAACAAAAAAAAACATTTCAGTTGTAAATTCAGAACGAAATCTGACCTTTTTACAGGTTTATCATGAACGTCAGCAACTTGGTCTTATAATTTCTTATAATTATTGTTAAATTTAAATTCATGACTTCAGAAAATATACTCACAACAGTCGGCTTCATCTGAACTGTCTCCACAGTCATTATCTGTGTCGCAGCGCCAGGTGTGTGGGATGCAGCGGTGGTTGGCACAAGGAAACTGATTGGCGGGACACGTTCCAGGCTCCTGCGTGGGGCAGTTGCTCTCGTCACTGTTATCAAAACAGTCATTGTGCCCATCGCAGCGCCATCTGGCAGGCACGCAGTGTTGATTGGCACAGGTGAATGCAGAGGGGGAACAAGTGGTATCTTAAAATCAAAAAAAAAAAAAAAACAAACAAACAAAAAAAACATTACTGTTAATTCCACAGTCCACTTCGTCACTGTTGTCATGGCAGTCATCAACACCATCGCATCTGTAGCTGTTTGGGACACATTTGCCGTTGCCACAGGAGAAGGAGTTGGCTCCACACTGCAGCGTGGGGGGCTCGTTGGACGGGTCCTCCACACACGTCTGCTGGTTCGGCGACAGCTTCATGCCATATGGGCAGCCGCACACCCTCTGCGAGTCTGGGGCTGGGAAGCAGAAGTGGCTGCAGTCTCCGTTAGGATTGGTCTCCCTGTTGCAGAAGTTGGAACCTGAGACGCAGGAAAGGAGGGTAATTACCTGTCATATGACTGACAAGTGCGAGATGAAGCTATGCACTAATAGTTAAGAGAAAAAGAGCCGAATGAAGCTACCGACCAATCTGGGAGTTGGAGTTGAAAGACTTGACATGCATGATGTGGCTGATTCCTCTCCTGATAATGACCATCTCCCCACCATCAGTCTTGCGCACGCGCACAATCCCTCCCAGGCGCCAGTCAGTGAAATAGGCATAGCCTTCATGTCACAGACGCAACAGAGCACAAACTCATTTAATTTGTCTTTATTGCCCCTCAACTCTACACAAACAAACTCAATTTCAATCTATATCAAGTTTATAATCACATAACTACATTCATGGGATAATAAATATTGCGGAGATGAGACTTTACCTTCAAAAATAGTGAGACCAAAAGGATGTGAGATCTGAGTTATGCGGTCCAAAGAGAGCCGGTTTCGTCCGTCAAAATTGCTGTGTTCAATTTTGTCAAAGAAGGCATCTACCCAGTACAGACGCATTGAGCTGTGAGGATATTTAAATGTTAAAAAAAAGAACTTACAATGTACAGAAAAAAATGCAATCAAGCAATTGATTAAATGAAATGACTGTTCAACTAATAATAATTTATATATATTTAAAAAAATAAATTAATCCACCCCCCTTCTAAAGAAATAAACGGTATATTGGTCTAAAGCCCTAATGGACACCTGGCTCACCTCCAGTCGATTGCCAGTCCATTTGGCCAGCCAAGAGTTGTATTCACAATCGACAGGGCATGTGACCCGTCACCCCAAGCCCTCATAATCTTTGCTGGCCGGTACCAGTCAGTCCAAAATATATACCTGTTACAGCAAAGAAAACAGCAACACTCAATGCTATAATTCTTTCAAAAATTGTGAGTCTATTAGAGATCTTTCTGTGTCATGCCACCAGTCAGATTTTATTTGTGTACTTCCACAATATGGAGCTTTCCTTTGTTCACACGGGCTTCTTAGTGTTCACTACAATACTGCCCTTCGCACTGAGCTAATCTCAGCGGTTCGACATGGAGGCCTTATGACTTTGAAAGTTCGAGAAATAACAGCCAGCCCGAAACAGAAATTCCAATTATCAGGTGGACACTTATATTCACACTTTACGAATGAGAGAGCACCCTTTGAACCATGCGAGGAGATATGAATATTCATTCTGAAGATAATCTATCTGATCCCTATTCATTTGATAGAAAACTATACATTGCAGATCTATATATTTTTTACCCTGACCGAAAACTCCCTCTGTAGACTCTTTACACAAATAGGCAAAAAAATGCTTTCTTTGTAAAAATAACGATACAATATTTAAATAATAATTTTCGGGCGGTACACTGATTTACCCAATAAGAGGATGCACCACAATGGCCCTTGGGTTGTTGAGATTTTGTATGATAGCCCTTCTGGACTTGTCAGCCAGCTTCATCACAGATATACTCCTGTATCTGGGGTCAGTCCAGTAGAGGTTCTTTGAAATCCAGTCGTAAGCCAGGTCCTCCACTCCGTCCACTCTATTGGCAGCCAGCACCTCCCTGCCTGTGCAGATCAAAGCAGTCAGAGCACCATTTACCACAGGCATGAAAGAGGAACACATTTAAATAAATAGGCTGTCAGCTTGCATTTTCCTCTTGTGGACCACGCAGAAAAAACTTGAACAAATCCAAAAACAACATCACTGATCAGAGCTGTGGTGTTTCCTCGTTTTTGTGTGTGGCGTGGCTGCTTGTGGATGATCACAGAAATCGAGTGCCATGTAGTTTACAGAATAACATTCACAGAGATAATTCTTAATCAAATATGTTAGAAAATGTTTATTTCATTTTCAGATCCTTCATGTAATATGATGTTGACTGTATGGTTTCCTTTACACTGCTCATACTTCTGTCCACTCCCTCCCCCGTAGTACCAGTCGGCCCTATCAGGCACTCCCCTAACTCCCCACATAAGCCTGGCTGAATCACATGGTAGAGATCTCTGCTCAGGGATGCAAACACAGAAAACACTGAAACCATAATTAAAATTTCTTTTAGACTATACACCACTTCTTTCAGTGTAACACTTTAAACTTATCCTACTGAAGCAACGGACGAGATGCTCACCTGTGCCATCCACTTTCTGTTTGTAGATAATGTCTTTGGCGGTGTCTGAGAAGAAGATAGCATCATCCTCAGCACTAAAATCCACTCCGACAAAGTAGGAGGGGGATCCAGTCACAGGCAGGATGATGTCCTCTTGGGAGGAGAGGTTAAAGGGGATTCCTCTCACAGCCAGTTGGCTGGAGAACAGCAGAAACTGCCTCACAGCTGTAGGTAGTAACAAGTCAGGAGATCAGATAAAACAAAACAACAAAAAACACTCACACCAAAGAAACTAAGCATTTGCAAAAATATTTTTAAAAAAAAATACTTCTTCAAGGTGTCATGTCATAGATAACTTTACACTTCAAAACAGGAAACATACTGATTTGCAAATGTTAAATGGGAAACTATCTTCTTACCCAAACACCGCTTCCCATCAGCATGCAGATCGTAGCCCATACGGCATTTGCAGCGGTAACCCAGTCCCACATTGTCGCTCCTGTGACTCAGCACACATATCTGCTCACATCCACCTCTGTCTACACTACAAGGATTTGGCACTGAAAACAAACAAAAAAAAACAAAAAAAAAAATATTCCAGTAAGGGAAAAGCTTGTTCACAAAGATCTTAAGAAACATTAACCCGTACATAAAATGAGGGGACATCTACAGTACATTGTATTATAGCAGGAAGAATAAGACCTTGTGATCTGCAGCATGACTTTTGGCTTTGTGATAGGCGTACCTTGCGGCTGTTTCAACTGATGTATCACCGCCACGCCATGTGGAGTCTGGGATGTGCTGTAAACCACCTGAGGACTGCTGTCAGTGAACTTGTTGGCTTTCATCACGGCCATCTTGGTCCAGTCCGTAAAGTAGACGTTGTGCTCGAAGAGACTGATACCGAATGGGTGTGGGATCACGGCCCCTCCATGGACCACTGTTTTTCTTTCAGAAAAGGAAATTGTAAGTGCTTTTACATTTTCACATTATTTTTGGAAAACAGCATTTATAATTTTAGCTAAATTTATGATCTCCTTTAGAGGAATGAAACATCAGATATTTACCTATGGAGACCGTCATATGTTGCAGTTTCAATGTAGTCATAGCGACTGTCAACCCAATAGACGCGCTTGGCTTCAATGTCCAGTGTGATACCAGCAGGCCAGCCCAGTTTACTCCCAATGATCCCATAGCGGTTGGTACCATCCATGAAGGCTCGCTCCAGGCCTGGCTGTCCATTAAGTGCCTCCCAATCTGAGAAGAACATATACCTGTGAAAAGAGGAGATTTTTTTTTTAATCTGACATCTCTTGGTGGAAACATAGGACTGGTATTATTATTACTGCTATGCAGATGGGTACACAGAAAAAGAGGGTACTCTAACCTGAACCCTCTGAAAAAAAAAAAAAAAAATGGAGGCTTTCCTTTTTTTAATTAAGTCCAGCATCTACAGCAAGACATTATTTCTCCAAGTGGGTGGCAGTGCATTCCACCCAAGAGCTGTACATTAATTTAAGATAAGCAATTTCTCTGTAGCCACCTGGCTCTCCTCCCCCCTTGAACTATACTATTGGATTACAATGAGGGTCATCACTTACATTGCTCTTCACTAATCCACCCAGGGCAATCTGCTAATCTCACCCCCCTCCTACCCCCCCATTATTCCACGCCAACGGAGCACGACAGATACTGAATGTGGAGATTGGGAGCGGGTGGGTAGATGAATGGGTGGAAACCTGGGAGATGTTCTTACCCGACGGTGGGGTCCACTGCCAGTCCTCTAGGGTTTCCCAGGTTTTCGGTGATGAGTGTGACCCGGTTACTTCCATCAAAGTCCACCATGTCAATCCTGTTGACGCTGGCCTCCACTACATACAGTTTATTGTTCACCCAATCCACCGCCAAATTCTCGGGGTAGTCAACTGATACATTTAAAACCACCTGCATGTTGGAACCATCCATATCCACAGAAAACACCTGTATACAAAAGATGCCATTGTTGTCAGGAAAATTAGGCCCCGGGAAGTTGTTTTTCTCAGAAATAAATGGAAAACAATGTCATGCACACACTTTTTCGGGTGTATCTGAATACAACACTTACATGTTTGTATCAAGACTCAACATGTTATTGATTATTAAGAAGTGTTTGGAATATAGTCAAGGTATTTTACGATCTCCTGACTGCTGAAGCCTAATAACAGCTCTGGTTAAGTACTTTCTGACATAGTTGATGGACTCAGGACTTTTTCCCACAACTAAAACTGAAGCTATTTTTAAAAGATGTGTCATTGACAACATACATTGGAAAAGTTAGTTAAAAAAAACAAACAAACCGTGATGCATAAAATGGTGAGCAGACTTGACATCAAAATGTGGGTTTTGACTTTAAAAAGGAGATGATTTAACAAAGGTCTGTGGCTTTCAGCAGCTTTCAGACATTACTGTTAATGATCTTTTTAAAAAGCAGCACGAAATGGCAAAGAACAATATTACGTTTGTTGATTCCATTCTTTGACGAAACCTTTCTAATGAGCTTTTCTAAACCTCCTGATACTGTGATGGCATCTGTTTCTCAGGCTGCAAGCCTTGGCACAATGCTGCTGGTTGGGGACACTGCTCTTAGCTGCACTGATTCTTTTGAAACAAGATCCTGACGTCTAAAAAGCAGGATTTTCAACTGACCTGTTTAAAGAGAAACTGAAGATGTGGAAATAGCCTGATAGTTTAACCTTTACGGTTGCATTCACATGCCCTGTTTGTACTCTCTCCACTTTTAATCTGACATGCTGCCATGGAGGTGGCTAATACGCAGACACCCAGTCAGAGATGTGTCCCACACGCTCAGCCAAGTGGCTGTAGTTTGAACTAGCAGGAAGCCCAGACAGAAGTTGAACAAAGACTATTTAGCTGGCCAAAGAATGCATACAAATGGACAGTGCCACCGAAAACAAATACAGCATGATAAGTTTGAATGAGATCGGGTTCCAAAAATTGCACCCTGGTATGTGAACATCATAGCAGCCTATCAGACAGGTTTCAAGATTAGGCTATTTGGATTCTATTACATATCTACTTCCCCTTCATTATGACCAAGCCATAATGGGGCCAACAGCTATCCCATTATTATGGTATCAACATAGCTGATATTTTAAAGGATAGCAGAAAAATTTCATTCTAGCTAGCACCAGTCTCGTTAAAACACCAACACAAATAAGAAACTTTGTAGCTCCCCATAAATATACTCCTGACAAAGCAGACTGTTATAAAGAGGTGATGCCTTCTCACTAATCTCAAAACAACATTCAAAGCGAGTGAATATCTGGGTTAAAAAAAAATACCTTATTCTGGATTGTATCAGTCCAGAAAATCATTTGGAGATTATAGTGAAAGTCCACTCCCACAGCGATTCCTCTGTTCTGTGAATGAACCAAAGTGCGTAGATTGTTGCCATGGATGTCACCTATTAGCAGATCTCTGCCATTAGAAAATATTAAGGATGGAACTCCCGCTGCAAAAGGGGGGGAAAAAATACAAGTTAAAAAACAGAGCATGACTTCAGGTTATTATCAGAACCTGGTGTATTTTGAAACCAAAATCTACTCTGTTGTATGATTTCTCGGCTGAAATAGCAATGGAAATGTACAGAATGTAGTACACACTCGGTTCCCTGGCTCAGGTTCATGAAGGTACTTTCAAGTCACTATCATTACACACTTTTCTTGCTGAAGCCAAACGCAGAGAGGTCAGCCTCTCAGTCAACACTCTTTCTAAGTTCCACAAAGGCAAGAGACTAGCTAAAACAACATTTAGCACGCAACAATGCACCAGAAAGAAGTGCAGACACTCTGTGCAGCGGTTGCCAAAAAGGAAAGGGGTCTATGCTAATGGGCCTCTTTGGAAGGGATGATACACAGTGAAAATGTGACGATGTTACATTTAAGACAATCCATTTGAATTGAAAGAAAGTGACACTCACTGGTGGCGTCGGCTCGACAATATCTATGCTGCTCTAAGGTGTAGCCGTCCCGGCAGCTGCACCGGTGGGAGCCTATCCGGTCCTCACACAACTGGTCGCACACACCCCACATGGAGCAGTCGTCGAAATCTTCAAGATGGTAAAACACAGAGTGACAGCAGATTAAGCTTAAACACTGATTGTTATGTACACATAATACAGAGACACACAAACAGCAGGTTTAAATGTGTACTGGTAAGAATTTGATCTGTTTCGGCTCATGTCAGGATCAGCTTCTGGATACAAATGGTAACATGGAAAAAGATAAGCTGTTATTTGGGTAAGGCTTATGTGGGCACAGCTGTTTCTTTGTACTTTTACTATCTCTGATCGAGTCTTAGGGATGTTATCAAACGGCATTTCTGTTGTGCTATTACACTTAAAACAAGAAATAAGAAAATGAAAACACTCATGCGCTAGTGTGACTCCTGTCAATATTTTATGAACATTTGTAAATAAAAGGTACATACCTATACATGAGCGACTGTTATTGCTGTTGACAATGTATCCAGATGGACAAGAACAAACCCCCCCATTAGGGGAAGCATGACAATGATGCTCACAGCTCAGAGAAGCACATCTCCAGATACCTGTGCAACACAGAAACCAGACAAGTGACCGACACGCCTCAGCATCTTAACTTATAAGAAATTATAGCTTTTTGAATGTGTAATTGAACAGAAACAACTCTAGTTCTGTTGGTACTGACTGCAGTTGCGCCCAGCAGTAGTGTTTGTTTCGTCCTCTCCTTCAGGACAGTGAGCCGTCCCATCACAAAGCCTTTCTACTGGGATACAAAGGCCAGAGGACGGACAGGGCCACTCCCCTGGGTAACACTCCCGTGGTACATTATCTGCAAACAAAACAAATTTGGTGTCTTGTCAGGCCCACAGACAAAAAAAGAAGAAAAAAACACAGGCAGCAAACACCTATAAATATATTTTTTGGGGGGA
>OMNM01001304.1:71483-87106 GCA_900302745.1 Parablennius parvicornis
TAGGACATGGGCTTTAAGTACAAGCAATGTTGTGCCTACAAGATTTTGGCTCTGATCTTTAAAACGGTGTCTTGGACATTATGAGGGAAATGACTGTTACTTTAAATTAATGCCGGCTACTGGAGCTTTGAGGGGGTCACACAGGGGCTCAGTGAGCTTCTGCAGCCCATCCTCTAAAAACACACACTCTTTACAGCCATGTGGGAGAATTCTAAAGCCCTTTGGGGGGGCTGCACAATCTTGTGATACAAAGAAGCATTTGAATAACACACTTAAAGGAGCACAGGCATAGCATCTCTCTAGAACTAACCAACCATGGAGACTCAAGAAGAATCAGGGCTGCAGCGCTCCAGTTCTTACTCATTTGAACGCTATTTAATCAGCTAAAGATTCAAAACTTCTGGTTTGAATAAAATACATATTATCAATTGGGCATATCAGAAACAAAGTTTGTATACACACCACAGCCTTTTTCATCTGCATTGTCGTCACAATCATCCTCTCCATCACAAAGCCAGACTTGGTGAATACAGCGGCCACTGGGGCAGGTGAAGTAGTTTCCTCTACACGTGGGATATGCTGCAAGTAAAGGACAGATTGTGTTTGTTTATCCGACTGTAAATAAGATATAGGTCTTTTTTTAAAGAGAGAGAGACTACATACTGCAGTTTAGCTCATCGCTTCGGTCTCCACAGTCGTCGTCGTGATCACAGACGTAGCGCTGGGGAACACACGCTCCATTATGACATGAAAACAAGCCTGCATTGCAGTGCTGTGCTGAAGAAAAGAGAACAAAAATGGAAAGAAAAAACATTTATTCGGTGACGGGATTATACTTTCACCTGCATTGTGATGAAATCATGTATTATCCAAAACATTTGCCATTAAATGAAGATTAGGCTTCTTACTGCAGTTTGCCTCATCAGAGCCATCGCGACAGTCAAGGATCTGGTCACATCGTTGTGTCCTGTTGTAGCAGGCCCCATTAGCACACCTTAGCTGTGTACACTCAGGATAATCTGCAAGATTGAACCATCATCAGGGTAGCATTATGTGTTAAATTCAGACTGACAACTGTGCTTCTTTCAGCTTTTCAGAGGTGAAAAGCTCCATGAATGAAGAGGATAAGAGACTAACATTTACCGGCACAACCACAACAGCAGCAGTTGCCACAGCATTCTTTATGCAATTGTGAGATTACCACAGTGTGCAGTGCTGTGAGTCTACCATGTCGGCACAATAATGGCATAGCAGCTGAACTTCAGCTTGACTAATCCACCAAAGAATCTGCAATCAACCTCTGACAACAAGAAGCATATTGTGGCCCATTCTGTCAGTCAACGAGCCTCTTAATCTTAACAAATTGATTAAAATGCCACAGGAGCCTCGGATGGGAGAGGAAAAAAAAAAAAAAGGGAAACCACCCTGGTGAAGACTTACGGCAGTTTCTCTCATCGGAACCATCTGAGCAGTCTGCCAGACGGTCACATCGGTATTCTCCTGGGATGCACGCGCCGTTACTGCAGCTGAACTGACCACTGGTGCATGTCCTTCCAGCTGAAAACAGATTGAAGACTGGATTTAACAACAGAGCGGAAGGTTTTGTTTACAAACCTGTTGTATGCTGTTTAAATTTCCTCTTCTTGTCAATCTAGGTATGCAGCAGGCACCAAATTCCTTAACTTCCTCCGATGGACAGACTGTCTCATTGTTCAAACCCACACACAGGCTAAAAACAGCAATAATTCATGTAATGCCAAATAGATTGTGCTACGTCAGGCATGTCTGAAGTCCAGCCCAAGGGTTTTATTTAGCCAGCATCCTCTGTCCAAAAATGTGATTTTTTTTTTCAGCACAAACAAAATAAATAAATGTAATTGAACACATTTGAACAATGAAGAGAAAAATGTTTGCTTGACAGTATGAAAAACTGAAGAGCAGTTGTCAGATAATAGGAGACATTTATTTCGAATACATTGTTTTAAATAATAAAATCAGGGGCTGTTGGCCCACTGGTATTTTCACATGATCAAATGTGGACATCATTGTCAACTGTTTGGACATGACTACATGATATAATGACTTGCTATATTTTCTTTAAACATGAAAAGTTAATATGCTTCCAAAGTTTCAACAACTTCAATAATACTTACGACAGTGTTGCCTCTCATCTGAGCCATCCTCACAGTCCTCTTCCTCATCACACACCCATCTATCTGGGATACACTCGCCATCACTAAGACACTGGAAGTGACTGTTATCACATGTTACCTGAGCTGTGGGAACACACACAAAGAATTTCATTAACCAGCTGACTGCAACCACTGGCAGGAATGTACGTTTAGATTTTTTTTTTTTTTTCAATATATGTTTTTTTACTCAGGTGGATTATTTGTAGCGAACAGGTTTTTCTTTTTAAATCAAATGACCCACATTTCACATAGAGGCTGTCAAAGAAACTCCAACAAAACAATTTTTTTTTCTCTTCTCTCAGATTTGACTGAGGTGATATACTGAGTGAAGTATGAGAGACTCACGACAGTCGAATTCATCTGAGTCGTCCACACAGTCTGACGTCCCGTCACAGTGCCAGTCACCTGGGATACATCGACCTGTTCCACAGCGAAACTGCCCCAACACACATCCTATAAGAACACAGTTTTGCACAAGTCAGGAATGACTTAATAACATGCCATAACAACCTATGTTAAAATACATCAAAGCTAACACTTCATTGGTAATATTATCATTAGAATGTTTTGTGATAGAGACATGTCTAAAACCAACTTAATCTAATCAACAAATATACAAAACTGAATAAATTCTTAAATACATACACTTGTACACAAACACATACGTATTCATGCCAAAACATAAAAAAAAAAAAAAAAAAAAAGGGAGAGCAGCCTTTTACTGATGTAGCGTGTTGCTAACAGGATTGACATGCCTTGGAGACAAGCGTGCCAGCCCTCCCCTACTTCCCCCCTGCACTCATCCACGGCCTCCTTTTGATGTTCTTACTGAGTGGCATCTGTAGAGATAAGGTACCACCGTTCCACTTTCTCTGACGTTTACCAGGAGAGATTGATTCAAGCAGCATAGTTCAGAGGCTCAGCACTCGGTCAGACCTGTTGTAATAGGAATGTGCAATTCTGATGGCCTCCTTGACAGCCTGATGAATGGTGCACGCGGCTTCTGTCCAGTTTGAAATGTAATTGGAATGAATAGTGGTACTGGGTGGTACCGCAACCATTTCAACCTACAGGAACAACTGCGAGGTGGTGACTGATGGTGCCTGCTTGGGGTTGGTGGTCTGTTTCTGTCCTGTCTTATCCAGAATTTTCTAAATTGTTCATCCTCTCAGATGAATGTCTGAGGGGGTATTGGGTTAAGTCATTCATTGGAAAAGATGCAAATCATTAGCAGATATGTGATTCCATGAACAAAAAAACGGTCTTTAAGCTAATCTATTAACAAGTAATTGTATTGAAGCATGTAAGGTCGCTGTAAGATTGATTAAAGTTATCACTTCATCATCTCATTTAGGCAAAGTATTTTCAATTCCACAACTGTTGTGGGATCATTGTCTGTGTATTAGTTTCATCCAACAATTTTTATCTTTGGTAAATCAAATGTAAAACCACCAAACTTCTTCACAGCCAACGTTGAGCTTCTTTCTAGGAAGAATACCTTTTTTTTCCTACTTAGTTTTTATAGTGACAGAATTACTCACAGTCTGCTCAAAGAAGGCAGTTCTTCAACGACAGTGAGCTCTAAATGTTTCAGCCTCATCTAGGACATAGCAGCACTGACACTTGATTCATGTTGGATCAAAACAAATGGCTAAAAGATGTACTTTGTAGAACAAAAGCTTAAAAATTCCCCTTGCACCTAAAGCGGCATCATCAATGACAAAATGTTTATCTGTTTTTAGGGATGAGGTTTTAAAACAAAGCAAATGTCTTCCTATAGCCTTATAATAAATAAAATAGTTTCAAATGAGACAATCAAATTAAATTAAATGATTAAAAAAAAACAGGCATTGGAGTTAATGAGATGAGTATAGCTGCTATGCATGCAGACCAAGGTTGATAACTTAAAACCGTGTATACCGAAGAGAAACCAATCTGCTTGAGGCTTTCAAATGCAGCCAGTGTTTCCTGACTGCATTACTTCTGGGAAAGGTGACAGATACAGTACACTGAAGCTGAACCTTTCAACAGCACTATCTTGTGTGCAGGTTCTTTTTACATTCTAAAAGGAACGTCTGTAACTTTTCCTTAATCCTCAAATTTCTGCCTTCAGTTTAACAAAGTTGCACACCGACTGTGTCAATCAACATTAGAGAAAGGTGGAAGCAAAAGTCAATGGTGCAAATTAGCAATTAGGGTCTGAGTCTGACAATGACTGTTTTTATTTGTGTTTTACCCGAGTCTTTGTGTAATTTACAATGTTTTTTACCCTTTTCTCTAAGCCTTGTCTTTTCTAATTAGCAACTTAAACCCACAGCAGGAGAGAACACTACTCAATCTGTGGATGAAAATAAGGATGCCCAACAAAGACAAGCAGTAGAGGAATTCTCATTAGAATGAAGTCCCTGAAATGCCTCAAACCCCACTGGGACAGCACAATGGGGCAAAAAAGTGCCAGCAGGGATGCAAACTCATAACTGGAAGTGTCACCCTAAAAAGTCACTTTGTAGATTCACGGCAGAAAGCAGGAGACAAAGACCGAGCTAATGTTCCAAGAAATAAAGACACATGCCCCCACCTAAACCCCCCATTAACAAAAACACCTGCCCAACACCAGTGAAACGTCTCTGTTTTGTCATGTGGAGAGCTGAAAAGATGTTTTCAAGCCTTCATCAAAACTGTCTTGTTTTGGCACAGCTCTTTGCGTGCGTGCGTGTGAGCGTGCGTGGGGGTGTGCGTGCGTGTGTGCGTGCGTGGGTGTGTGTGTAGAAAAGTTGAGAAAACGGCTGCTGGCAGCATGAAATGCTGAACCTGTCCATCCTGCCACAGCGAAGTGCTGCTGCCCATTTCATATGGAAATCAATGCAGCAGAATGCAGTCAATTGCCAAACAAGTGACTTTGGCTCTCAATGCTACACTCCAAAACAGCTTCAAAAAAACCAGGGGGCACTGGCAGTGGCATCGCACCAAAAAGAAGGCATAAATAGAGAGTAGACTGGAGCTTTGGTTTACTTGGAATTGCAAAATACTCAACATTTCTGAAAAGAATGAGTGAAAAGAATCATAAATTAAGTTGTCACAGCACAGTAACAGCTGCTGAATAACACCGTTTTCCGCTATACATTTATCCACAGCTTACTTGGTTGAGGACTAAAATCCATCCTCAATGTCTTTATCTGAGACTGGGCCAGCTGCAAAATGACTCGCCGTTGATTTGTGTCAACTGTGTTTCTAATGCGGTTACTGTTGCACAAAGTTTTAGGCCGCTCACGGGCAAGACACTGGCACATGCAAAGTTTGATATGCGGGAAAAGTTTAAACTATAAAACAACATAACATTTATCTCAGTTGGCCTAGAAAAGTAACGGATATTTCTGGGCAAGCAAGCTGTGAGCTGAAAGGATCGTTCATGCTTGACAAAATACAAGCATGAACAATTTTGTGGGTTTTGTCATTTTATTGTGTTATCTGGGTGCACAGCACATGAATTCTCCTTTATATCTTATCAAATTAAAAAAATAAATAAATAAAAAAAAAGTTCTGTCAAAACACTTGACATGTTTTTTGAAACTTCACTAGAAAATGATCAACAGGGAAACATTGAAAACAACTCAATTTACTAAGATAAAGAATGTGCACAACAGCAAAAAGACGGGATGGTTGACGAAGCAGCACCGTACCAGAATAGTACATCAGCTATTAAACCCTGAGTAAGCGTTCAGCGGCAGCATTGATCTCGTGTCCTGGGTAATGTGTTCCAGAAGGCCATGGAAGAAACAAATATCAAACTAGAGGATTTTAGTGAGGGATCAAGCACAGATTAGTAAAGGTATACTGACTCCCCAGGGTGGACCAGAACTACGGAACTGTCACAGTTTATCTGTTAATGGAACTCCTACCCAGTCTGAATCACAAACACTATCAGGAAGTCCTTGAGAAGCTCTTCATACTTGTATGGCATGATAACAGACTACAGAAACATTAATTAAGATTACATCTCTGTCCGCTAATCACAAGTTAATGATCTGTGTAAACATGCTGACACCCTGCTGAGATTCCCCAGTTCCATTCAAGTAATCACTTTGTCCACTTCAACTCTCATCAGCAATATTGCTTCTACAAGTTGTATTACTGCAGAGATTCAAGGGAAATGCCATGTAATTTTTTTTTTTTTTTTTTTGAACGCTGCAGTCTCAGTGTCAACACAGTTATGTTGTCTATTGGACATGGATGGCGAATATACTCTGCAATCCAGCAAGGAAATAAGTACAGGATATTTCATGATGGAAAAAAAAAAAATAAACCTGAAGAAAGCTGTAGCCATACTCGTGGTACAATTGTTCCTTAACTCGAAACTGCTCCTTAGGTTGAAATGATTCCATTCTGCAGCAGCTGCAGAGTAATTAGTTGCTTGATTCACACTAAGGAGCTTACATACTAAGGGTTGAGCAAAAAGAAAGCAGATTACAAATTGAGAAGTAGGTTCTAGCTGGGCTACAAACACAACAGACAAGCATGAGACTGTCACAAATAAATAGCTGCATCTGAGCATTTTGTTTGTCCCTCTCCGACATCAGAAAACTAGAAAGTTCCCCCCACCCCATGAGCTAGAATCAAGTCTGCATTGGCAGTTCGCAGCGTGGAAATCTGCTCCCCTCAATGAGATTTGTACCCATAGCTCTCAGTGCTCACAGATTGTCTGTAAGTCACATGCTCTTTTCTGTTACCTAGCAACAGTAAAGCTCAGGCAAAAGTTCCTCAAGAGAACTTCCAATCTGTCTGAGGAAGGCTTTGTACTCAACCTTTAAAGTAATACTATGTGCTGAAATACTCTGCTCTGCAGCCAGAATTACTCAAATGCTACATTTAAAGCAACGGCTGTGAAATGAAAAACAGTGTTATTTCTAATATCTCAAGTGATTTATTCCTACTTCACGAGAAATGTTACTCACTGGGTGTTTATTTATTTTTTTATTATTATTTTGGGGGGTTTTAGTTGAGCAACACTTCACTCTGGCTGTTTATTCTAATGAGCAACAAGTGCACCACTTGGAGCAAAAACTCTGCAGCACGTCAACTAATCAATCAGCCTGGGAGGAAGTAAGTAAATAAATTAAAAAAAAAAAAAAAGGTTTAAAAGTCCAACGAAAGAAAAGAAAAACAAAGTACTGACCTTCAGAGTGGCACCATCTAACACAGCATATGAAGACGAGGAGGAGTTTAAGTAGCAGTGCTCTCCACATTCTGGCTGGTCCGTCCAGCTCCGCTGTGCAGATGGAGGAGCTGTAAGGACTGAGGCTGGGATGCTGTTGCTTTCCTCTGTCTTTCTTGGCCCGCTAGTTGATGAAAAGGGGCGTGCACAAAGACCGGGACAGCCGCTCCCCCAACCCAGCCTCGGCCCTGCGGATAAATCCCTCTCTGGCCCTGGAATCTGCATAATGCCATGCAGGTCCGACTTGTCCCGAGTGCCAGTGGTGTCGCACTCTCGGCGGGCTGTTTTGCGCCACTCGGGGGAATTAGAAGGGCTGCGAGTGGCGCTTGAGGTGGGGAGACTACTTTGGGTTCGATAAGGTGAATAAAAATAGTTTAAAGGAAAACCCATGTTAAAGTCTCAGCAAAGCATAAGGAAAGTAAGGAGTTGGGGGTATTAGAGAGACATTTACTCACACTCCATGAGGAGCCCAGAACACTTTCATTTACTATTTTGTTGTACCTACATCAGCTTTTCAGCACATTTCATGGACCCCAACTCAGGAACTCTGGATTAATCATTTAAAATATGTTTCTCGTCTGCCCTCTATAAGGCTACATGATTTTATTATCTCCTGTCCTGATTCTGAGTTGATATGTAGTGTGGTTTAGCCTAAGGAACTTAACAAAAAATGTTTATAAAAACAGTCACCAAAACCGTTTAGGTGACTTTATTATTCCCAACTTTGTTACTTTTCTTAAACTGTTCTTTGATCCTTTTTTTTAATCTTTATTTTCAATACAGTAATGTTTATCAATAGAGGGAATTTCATATATTCTTTAGATATTCTTCTTTCCTCTCCTGCACAATCAGGTTTCAATTTTTTTTAAATTCTGTATTATATTTGTATTTCATGCAAATAAAGAAATAAAATAGAATAAGCATAATACAACACAGAGATCCCAGGCTGAGACTAGATATCAGTGACAGAGTGGTCAAAAGCTTGAGAGATTACTGGCTACAAGATAGCATTGGCATCAAAGGCTATTTTAAAGTCAATGAGTTTGAAAGTTGCAGATATTTGTTACATTTTGTATTTGTGTCTTAACAAAATAAAAGTAAAAATACATGTTTCAAGTAGAGTACATTGTTTTCACGGTATTTTGCACTCTAAATGATACAAAGTTGAGATTTTTTTTTTTTTAAAACGACAAATTTCAAGTCCTTCGGGTCTTCCAACAACTTTTATCGTATATATTTCCTGTTCCCCGTTTACGTTTTGGCGAGCTGTTGTGAAGCTCAGCGCCGCCCTCTAGTGGACACGTGCTTCACCTGCAGGGAAGAGTGCCTTACAAGGTTCGCAGCCATTTCTCTGTCGACACCGAAAGTCATGTGATCTTTTCTTGGTACGTTTCTGTTTTTATTCAGCGTGAAGATTAAACCATAATCTTGTATTTATATTGAGTGAAGCAGCTGGCGGATTGTAAAACAAGTTTTAATAATTAAATAGTCGGCGAATTGATACTTTTTCTGACTTTATTCAGTTTGTAAAACAGAAGGTAGTGATTGAAAGACAACAAAAATGTTTTCACAAAATTAAATAATTGTCTTTTGAAACTTGCCGTTTCTCTTAACTGTTGCGTTTACAATATTTTTACAATACTACACATGTTTGTGAATGCTTTGGAAAATAGTGCAACAAATGGAAGTTAATTTAATTCAACTTTATTTATATATGAGTCGATCAGAGGCACTTTAAAAAAAGAAAAACCCGACAAATTCACATATGCAAGCATAAGCGACATTGGAATGGAAAAACTCCCTCTTACAGGAAGACACTTTTGCAGAACCAGGCTCAGAGGTGGCAGCTTTCCCCTGTTCCAGTTGAGGTGAGGGGATATAATTCAAGACTCTTCCATTCAAAGTGAAAGCCATATATCAACAACATCCAGAAATGATCCCAACTTCTCAGCATGGACAGATGCAAATTAGAAAAGATGTGGTGTGGTCTGAGGCGTCCACATTTCAGAAAATTGAAGGAAATAATGGGTGTTTAGACATTGGTGTCCTCAGTTCACAAACACTCCCTGAGAAATTATGATCCATAATAGTGGATCATAGCATAGCAAGCATGTCCCTGTCACAATTGTTTTGGGTTGTGTCGCAGGCATAACATTCAGAATGAATGTAAATTTACAAAACCCATTAAAGTGAATCATAAAACATAACATAAAATGTTTTTTCTTTGTTTGTGAGGTTTCATTACAAAAACAAGCAACAGCAGCCTCCCATGGCTTGGCATACTAACTACATCGTTGTCAGTGTGTCCGCTGCTGCAGTGTAAATGCACCCCTTTTTTAAGGAATTAGGTGTTGTCACATGAAACATTGTCATGTAAACGGGACCTAAAGTTTCTTTTCCATGTTACAAAAACGACACTGCAGGCAGCTAACAATAGTAACGCCTCCATAGAACATGAAGAAGACTTCCACTCAAGTGACACAATTTCCTGCATAGAGTTGCGGGACACGATAAAGATTCAGTTTACCGACAGTATAAAGTCTCTAAGAGTGTATCAATTGATTGATTATGTACCTATATAAAACCATCTTTCAAAATCTGCTGGCTTCTTCACGCTGATGAACTACACATAGCAATGACGATTGCGTGACTTCCTGTATAGAGATGCGGCACACAAAGACAACTTGCTTTGTATATTAATGATTGTGTGTTTGTGCGCTTCCTTTATTTTCTTATAACATTTCATATAAAAGATGTTTTTAAATAAATTACATACTTCCTGTTTTAGATCATGTGACTTCCGGTGTCGCGAGAGAAATGGCCGCGCTCGTTGTTCGCAGATCCGTATCTCGCCAGGGATTTGAACTGACGACGCGCTTGAAAAGAGCACGGTTGCCAATAGCAACGTGGCAACTCAAAACTTCAAGATAAAAACAATGTAAAGTGGACCCGGTCGTTAAAAGAAGGAACAAATATAGTCCACTTAGGGAAATGGCGAGTCCTCAGACGAATACAGAGACATTTATGGAGATGAGGGGCAGGAGTGTGGAGGTATGTGCAGAACAAAAACAATCTCTGGTGGAGCGACTCTCACTTTTACGATAGAGCTGCCTCCAACGCTTCATCAATAACCTTAAACATACATATATTTACAAATTACTGGAAGATGTTTTCCCATTACTTAAATCATGGGTGAAATAACTCGAACTTCATTTATAAAAATGGAAGTTGGTACAACTCAGGTAGATTGTAGATAACAAGACAAAAGTAGATAAAATACAAGATTGGAAAAGGCATATCAAGCTTTTTCCTTTGAATTTTACAATTTGTGGAACGAGACGTATGACTGCAAATATGAAGTTATAGAATATACCAATGGAAATATAAATAGCAACAAAAAAATATATTAAAAAAGTGTTAATACACAAATTTTTTTTATTTATATACATATTTTAATTTTTCATCACTTTTAGTAGGCTGAGGATTAGAAAAGGTTTAGTGTTAAGGCGAGATTGAAAGTTGTTATGTACAGTGGGTATTCTATTCATTAATTTGTGTTTTTTCAGGTTGTTTTCTGTCCTCATTTTAAGATCCCCTGACTTTAAAGAGCAGACTCACATCTGTATACTGCCTCCTAAATATCTATAATGTAAAGTATAATCCACTGATAATAGCCACTCTGATAAGTTATCCAAACCCCTTAGCAACAGTAAATTACACGTCAGTCTGCTTCATTAAAACTAATTTCTAAAATCTAACTGCTTACATGATGTGTCAATTTGCTCCTTTTCTTTTTCTTTAAGTGTTTCTTGGATTACATAATCTCAGGAATTTTATCATTGCCTATTTAATTATTTTTTTTAAATCAATGAAAGACCTTGAATATTAGGCTACAGAGCCGTAGATTGTCCTCAGGACTTTAATTTCAAGACCTTACAGTTTTACCAAAAAAATGTATTTGCTAAACAATCATTTAGTGTGAGCTGCTCTAAAATGTGGAAACTTCATCTTAAGACAATAAATATTAAACATAATCAATGTCAGACTGAACAGCTATGTGAATTATTGCCTGGATGTTTATTTTCTCATTCTGTTCCCAGCATATGGACAGTATTCAAAAGCCACCAGAGGAGCTTGCGGCCGCAGATGATAAAACAGAAAGAAGGATGCTGCAGTCCAGGATAGACGAACAGTCAGGTTTGATCTGCATACTGAAACAGAGATCAGACGAGTTGCTCCTGCGATGTCAAGCCCTGCAGACAATCGGCACGGAGCTCGAGGCCCGAGCTGCACACTGCCAAGGAGAACTGGACATCCAGAAGAAGAAAGCAGAGATGTTCGAGAGAAGATTCACAGATTTAGCTGCCAATAACCAAGAAATCATCGCTTTCATGCAGGAACACAAAAGACAGAATCAGCAGTTAAAGCTTGATAATAAGCAGCTTAAGTTAGAAAATGATTCCATTTTCTCTCAAAACCTACAAGATAAAGAAGTGTTGATTCAGAAACTCACGCAGGACATTAAACTGCTGACGGAGGAGTATGCCGACAAAGAAATCCAATACAGGTACATTTTCTAACCCCTCTAACAACCCTGCTAGTCATGGTTATGTAACAACATGAACTGGGAGGCATTTTCTTTGCCCGGTTTCTTAAGTATACATTTGATATCTGTTCAACATGAATATAGATGTAATCATTATTTTAATGTTCTTAAAATCTGAAGCAGTCGCATTGGAAATTGAGGTTTTCAAACAAACATTTGTAAACAATGCTATATAAAAACCATAAGTATAGATTATCTTCTAATGAATAGTAACTGATGAAACGTTGGTGGTGTTGTTAAATAATTACAAGTATATATGTTGTTTCAGCAAGAATATCGCTGAATGCGAGTCGAAACGTCTGGAACAAGCGGCTCAACACGAAACCAAAGAAGCTTCTTTACTCGGTCAGCTGCATGGCGCTCTTCAACAGCACGCAAATGCGGAGAAGATCTGCAGAGGTGAGTTGATAAGGTACCATCCTTCTCCACGTATCTACAAAACACAGCTGTAAATTGTAGACTTTTCCTCCACAATCAGATCTGAGGACGAGGCTGCAGGAGACTAAAGAACAGCATGCAGCAGCGAAAATCAGCATGAAAGAAAGCTTAGCAAGCCTCACTAAAGAGAAGGACAAATTGCTGCTTCTTTCTCTAGAAAGAAGCAAAGTAATACAGGTGACTGAAAGCCTTTTTGTTCTATTAGCAGAGAATGAAACAATCACTTAATTTACACACAAATGGGTCTTGAATGTAGGAGAAACAACAGGAAATCCAGCAGCTGGTGACAAAATGGAAAGAAGAGAAGAAGGCTCGGGTGGACGCAGAGGAGAGGTATGTTCTGTACAGAGTGTTTAGAATGCTCTGTACAGAACAGGGTGAAGTGAATATTCATCTCTGACTTTGTTCAGGTTTGAAAAAGAAGCAGTTGCAGTCAACAAGGATGCCAAACTTAACTCTCTGCAATCTGCACTCGATGAATCGATGAAAAAGATTGAAAATCTAAACAAGGTTTGTTAAATCCCGTCGCCACGAAAAGTATAATTCAGAGTTATTTTGGTGTGAACAAGCTTAACGTGTTGCCTTCTCTTACATTTCTACAGGATTTTAAAGCCTACAAGGAGCACAGCAACCTTCTTCTTACACAGGAAAGGGAGCTGAATAAGAAGCTCCGCCATCTGAGGCTCTAACACCTCCGCTTCTATGCACAAGCAAATGTTTGCCAACCAACGGTTATGTCAACACTGCAACGAAAAACAAGCCATGACAATATTTGCATATACATATATCACAATGTAATGTTTAATTTTATCTTCGTATTTTCAGTGAAAAATGAAACTACAGCACACATACTTAGTATGAGAAGTTAGAAGTTTCTCAAATAGAACCCGTAGTGTACAAATGCAGGCTTTATAATGTTTCAGAGAATCACTTAAAAATGTTCCTCTGCTAGTTTCTCAACCTTCTGGACGACCTCCTTAATGGGGTCCACCTTGTAGAATGCATGTTCTGGCAGTGCGTCGTATTCACCTTTGAGAGAGAAAAGCAACCATTAACAATAGAACTTTAAAATGCTTACTGAGGATTTGTTTGTATAGAGACGAAGCACGTGGCATTTTAATGAGGATGTCGTCTGGGAACAACTTCAAACCTCTGATCCAGCCTGAGTGAACCTGAAGATGTTGTCAATGAAGAGCAGCACATCCTGTCCCTCCTGATCTCAGAAATATTCCGCGACAGTCTGACCAGTAAGAGTGACCCTGGCTCGAGCATCTGGTGGACGTACACCAGCGCCACCTGATGACAGAAGTCACGAATCGCACCGCCATCGTTTAATACTGATCAATTTAGCTGAAATAAACTTTATGTTGCACTCAGTCTTCAGTATGTTGTTCTTTAAGTCGCTCAGTCTGTCACCTTAGAAGTGGTATCCTTCAGGTTAATGACTCCAGAAGCTCCTCGTGACGCTCAGGTTCACCAAGTCCCCCAAGTGCAAAAGAGAATTTAATTTAAAATATAATATATCTATAACATTAATAATCCACTTTCACCTCTATGATTTTTGTGTCATCCATTCCCTGTGTTTTCATTTCAGTGTCATAACAGTTTAAAAATTTCGATTAAAACTGTGTTTAAACCATCAGATTTAATTACCTTGAGAAAATGTACAGTCAAGCATTTTTTTTTTAAACCAAAAGAACACTTAACTTGTACTTTCTCCAAATATGTTGTATGATCTGTAAATCTACTTTGCTTGGTGTTGGTGGTGTCTTCATTGTTCTGCGATTTTCTTTTAAACTTACAGTTTCCTCGTAACCGTCTACTCTAGTAATCACGAGTTGGCACAGTGACAACGGGGAACATAAATTAAAGCTGTAAATACAACTGTACAATATTTTTCACAGCTTGACGAATGATTGTCATTCATCACAGAGCAAGGATGCGGGGTGTTTCTTTTTCCAGACCATCATTCAGGGCAGCATTCCTTCATGTCACAAAAGTCTCCCTCCATTTACTTCTTGCCTGGAGCTTTGTAATACAAAGCCTCTTCACCTCAATCACAGCAGGCGTCACTCTCGAACCCTCAGCCTTCTCTTTTAAGCCACACCAGGAGAAGAGTCCTGAAAGTTCACCTCTGCTAGAAAGTGGTCTGGGAGGTGAAGTACCACCTGCAGCTCCCAGCAATTTATTTTCCCCAAAATATATTGCATGTCTCCTGTGCAGTGGTCTCAGACTTAATTTAATGAAATGATAATTAAAAACAAATAAATCAACTGTCAGCAATGAAGATTTAAATTTAAAGTGTCAACGGCATATGCAAATATTGACAAAGGTAACTTTGAGCTTTTGACTGTTTTCTTCTTACTCTATAGCCGTGCACGGTGTGTGAACCAAAAAACATTTACTGTAATGAACTTTAAACCAATTATACTACTCTAAGTAGTCTTTATCTACATACTGTACTCCAGTCTTCCTTTGTTGTATATAATGTGGGTTGTGATTTTATTCGTGCGAGGATTCTGATTGGAAAAAATGTAATCATCACCAATAAATGTGACACTGCATTTTTAGTCTCTCTACTCTAGTTGCCTTTGCTTAGTATTTAAGTATAAAAGTAAAAACATTGAACCATTTACCATTTTTTTTCCCCCTGAGGCCGAGCTGTTATGGTCATTCCAAAGTCCAGAGCAGAGACAAAGGTGACCAGGCCATAAAGGTATAAACAACGCCCCTCATATCAATCCATTGAGTTCGAACAAATTGTATTATTATATATTATTCCAAAAACCAATTTACCAAAAAATATCATAAACCCATTTATTGTCTCAATACATAAGGAATTAGATACACATGATCAATTATAAGCATAAATAAATAAATGAAAGCTGCAAGTAGCGTTGGTCGGGACGTTGGGCTCTGGCCCGTCTGGGTCAGCCCAGTCATTGCTTCTGGTCATATCATGGTCTCTGGCCCAATTAAATGCTAATAAAATAAAAATGTAGATGGTTTTAACAAAAACTTTTCATAAGTTTTATTTAGAAAGCCAGCTCAGTTATTGTTTTTCCCCTTTAGTCAGCTAAGTTCTAATGTAGCCAACCCCTAATTATAAATATAATAAATATACATTTTTAAGTTTTCAGGTGTTGGCGTGGTGGCCACAGTCGTGTTAAACACA
>OMNM01001304.1:96829-109608 GCA_900302745.1 Parablennius parvicornis
GTTCATAAACCCCCCCCCCCCCCCCCAAAAAAAGTCCCATTCCTTCTGTGTTGGATCATTTTGCATCAACGGCAACAGGAGCCGACATGCTCTAATTCCGTATTTTCTTTAAGGAGAACAATGCAGATTTGGCTGCGGACCAATCTGTGTTGGCTGTGATGTAACTGACAAATATGACCTGGTTATGTTTCGCAGGGGGATCGAGGGCTTCCAGGACCGAGGGGGCCAAGGGGACAGCAGGGTGCAGGCATCAAAGGAGAAAAGGTAGGTTGTAAACTATTTGAACAGAGAGAGGCTGCTGCAGCAAGTAAATATCAAATACAATTAAAGCTGCAAGCGGTGTTGGCTGAGATGAACAAATTAGTTTTGGTTTTATCTCCCTACGGGGTGTGGTGACCGTTTTAATGTTTTGTGTGTCTAGGTAGCGCTATAGGCCATGTTTGGCACCTCTGGGGGTTAATTTTTACATTTTCAGAAATTACTCACCTGTCCTGATAAGCGTGCCAAATTTGGTGAGCCTTTGAGCGTGTTGAAGGGATCAAATTTGGATTTGAGTCCCTGGCATGGCGGAAAAAGAAACAATAATAAACATAGCAAAAACAGTAGGATCCTGGCCTTCCAGGTCGAGGCCCCTAATAATGACATCCATAAAGAAAAACAAAACTCCTCTAGGTGATACAAAGAGTATGCAACAATGTCATAATGACTGAGTGAGGAAGCAGGAGTTGGGAGTGTAATAAATGAAACACCTGGTTATGATGGGGAAGCTGAAGGCGGTAATGAGGTTACTCTATAACTGTTGGTACCTACAGTGTATAGCCTACACATAAAAAAACAGCTGTAGACAGATCTGTCATCAACAACACAATCCAGCCTTTATTCCATTAAAGAAATATTCAATTTGCTCCTCCTGACGCACAACATTGTACTATTTATGCATATCCCATAATTCCGTGTCTCACTTGAAGCATACGTGTGCATTTTATTACAACACGAGGAGCTCTTCATTTCAATAATAAAATATAAACAATGATGAGAGCCTTTAGCCATTATATCTGTATACCGCATGTCTGCGTTTGAACTCAAAAGTGACCTTTTGACTAAAGTTCTTCAATTGTGTGCAATATGAAATACATTACTACGATACTGACAGGGCCATAAGCAAGTCTATAAAAGAGCATATGTTACAATAACTGCACAGAGTTTTCTTCACAGGGTTGTCTTGTATTTTCTGTGCCTATACCAGGTTTTCTTGAAAAGTTAATGTGTATTTACTGCTGTGTTGTAGACAGTGGAAATAAATGAACATGATGAATATAAAATCAACTGTTCATGAAAGGGTTTTGCAACATAATCCAGAAAGAAACAGAGCTGAATCACTATATAGAGTCTTTTGAATTGTGTTTCACTACTATTAACATAAACAAAACTTTCAGCCTACAAAATCCCCTCATACTAAGATCCAACAGATGGCACTATAGTTCAATGAAAAAAAAATTGATGGTATTCCATAAAATTTATTAGTATATATTTAGTTCTAAAGTGGTTGCAACTGCATGTTTTCACTTCAGTGAGATGACAGTTAATAATCAGGACAATAAAAAAATAACATTTTGTCTGATAATTAAAATGATATTTCACATTGCATAACTCTGATAGAGGAGATGGTCATCCATTGAAATGATCTCTGTGTTTGGCCTCCAGGGTGACTTTGGACCTCCAGGGCCCACCGGGCCAACTGGCTTAGCAGGAGTGGGCTTACAGGGGGAGAAGGTCAGTTCATTATTCTCCTCTAAATGTTACATGAATGCACACATTTCCCTGAGTTGCATCTCAACCCCACATGCAACATTAGCACAGAGTGCACCAATAGTGCTGAATATTTATTGTTTCACAGGGAGTGGAAGGACCAAGAGGTCCACCAGGAACCAGAGGACTTCCAGGAGAGGGTTTACCTGGACCAAAGGTTTGTTTAAATCATAGTTGGATCATATTATGGTTCACTCTGACTAGATAAAATTTTTATTATAAGCCAGAATAGAAATAAAGTTGTGAACTGGGGTGTGATTTCTTATATTCATGCGTTTACCTCAGGGAGACCAAGGTTTACCAGGAGAGCAGGGTGCTCCAGGAGAAAGAGGTGAAGGGGAATCCGGCTCAAAGGTGACACATTTTTATGTCCTGATCATAATGTGCCCACTTCCTCATTCACTTCAGTATATGGGAAGTGCCAGCGTACTTGATATCACTCTGTTGTTACAGGGTGAACCTGGAGCAGCAGGATTGGGGGGCCTGCCTGGTCTTCCAGGAGAAGATGGAGCTCCAGGGCAAAAGGTAACATAAAAAAAAGTCAGGAGTGTGTATCTCTCAATCCTTCACTGTATACTAGTTTAGAATGAAACATAAATCATTCATTACTCCACTGACTTGTCCATTCACCCCATGCTCAAGTTAGAGTCACCAACTCACCTAATCAGTATGTCTGTGGACTATGGAAGGAAAACTGAAATACAGTGAGAAAACCTACACAGGCGAACTCATTACAACTTTTCACCGTGCGGCAAGAATACCACTCCACCATCATGCAGCCCCTTGATAAGTAATCCTAAAGACAAGGTTTTCATAGATATACTGTTTTCACTCTTAGGGAGAACCAGGTTTACCTGGTTTGAGAGGTCCTGAGGGAGCGCAAGGGATTGGTTCTCAAGGCGAGAAGGTGCGGTTCATTTACTTGTGTAGAGAACAATATAATCACAATACAAAAAAAAAAAAAAACAACAGAAAATCTCCACTATTCAAATGACCTCTCTGGGTTCTCACTCCTAGGGTGACCAGGGTCTGAGGGGTATCCGGGGTTTACATGGGCCTCCTGGGATTTCAGGACCTTCTGGGCCAAAAGTAAGTACTCCTACAGCAGAGAAAGTCATACATTGCCTATCAAAGTGACGGCTTGTTTAATGAGGCTTTATAAGCTCATTATAAACCTCATTTATGGAACATTTGAACTCAGCCAAATGAAAACCAAAATCATTTGATCTTGATTTTCCTGAAAACTTTAATCTTTTCAGGGTGAACGTGGGATACCGGGCCAGCTGGGCATGCCAGGGCTGCCGGGAAGGTCACTATCAGGTCCAAAGGCAAGTCAACACTGTGGCAGGTGGCCAGAAGGAAAACTATCAATATTAGTTTCATGCCATTTGTAAAATATCCATTTCCACTTGTCATCACTTGACCTCTTCTGTCTTGTGCTCAGGGTGATGTTGGTCCAGCGGGTCCTCCGGGACATATAGGGGAAACAGGGCATGGAATAGCTGGTCCAAAGGTAAATGTCACTTATATATTTACAAAACCTGTTCATTAGATTCAATGATTAATATCTGTCATGACAGCTCTGTGTAGTTGCTCATCACCACTGAATTATATTCTACCAGGGTGAACGTGGTCATCAGGGATTACCAGGTCCTGTTGGACCGAAAGGCGAAGGCAGCCCTGGCCCTGTGGTTTGTATCACTTCCTGAATATTCAACTATAGCCTTCCTACTGAAGGTTCTGTGCAAGTATCCTTTGATATAAAGTATCTTTGTGTTTTTCCCAGGGTCCTCCCGGCTTGCCAGGGTTGCCAGGTGAACCAGGTCCTGAAGGAGTAGGAATTCCTGGTCCTAAGGTCAGTGTCAACTTATTGTCATATTTAACTGTTGTTCATGATGCTGTGAATGCTCATTTAACAATGTCATGTTTGTTCAAGGGAGACGTTGGATTTAGGGGATTGCCAGGTTTACCCGGGCCACCAGGAGAAGGATTACAGGGTCTTACAGTAAGAAAAACTACCTGCTGTATACGTATTACAGTTTGACCTGTTTAGAAATCATATTCCAATAATAATAATACAACAAATGTTAGAAATGAGATTAGAGGTTGAACTATTTGTACCAAAGTTTCTTCTTTACTGCATGTTGCCCAACAATGACTGTTACTTCCCTACCATGTTAAGGGTAACATTGGACGACCAGGACTCCCTGGCCCTACTGGACCACAAGGAGAAGGCATTCAAGGTCCAAAGGTAAATTATTTTAGGTGTACTGCTGTAAATGTAGTAAAAGGAAAGCAGATGTTCTATATTTAACTGGCACTTGATGTGTTGCACAACAGTCTTAATGAAGAGCCTGTCGGCAGGGTGGGGTTGGCAGAGAGGGGGTGTTGAGATAGTAATTTATGGCTCTTTTAAAGTTTGGAACTCTTCTGTGTGATTAATTTAAAATAAAATTTTATTTCAGGGTGAGCAAGGACCTCAAGGCATGACTGGGCCGAGAGGGCCTCAAGGTGATGGATTTCCTGGTGTTAAGGTGATTGATTGATTTATATCTTCCAAACATTTAATTGATATCTAATAAATTCGTGCCTGACTGGGTCTTTATTCCCTCATCATTACAGGGTGATCGAGGATTACAGGGCGAGAGGGGAATGAAAGGCACAAAGGGAGACATAGGAGATCACGGTGTCCCTGGTGAATCGGTAAATCAAATATTAAGTGCTGAAGATATTTGTGTACAGCACAAGAGGCATTGTATCTCAGTGATCTATTGTACTCTAACACACATGACCGAAACAGTAATATCCTTTTCTTCATATCTGTAATCCCAGGGCAGGCCAGGAGCAAAAGGAGAAATGGGCCTCACAGTGAGTTAAATTAATCAATATATATAAACATTCAAAATACACAGTGTAATTTAAATGTTATTCTCTACATTTTTCAGAGAGAGGATGTTATTAGGCTGATCAAAGAAATCTGTGGTAAGTCCAACAAGCTCAATTATTATTATTATCCACTTGTGAATATGGAAGATCAGCCGTCACTTCCAGATCACAGAAACTCCTGGTACGAGTTTATGCCAATAAATTTATTTACAATCTTCAATGTGATTTACAACTAAAAATATCGGCATCTGCTTTTAATGCATTTGAAAAGGAGGCCTAATTCCATTCACTTTCAGTAGAGATGCTGCTGTTAGTGTGGAGAGAGGCGTTTCATTTGCACATAGAAACAATGTTGTTTCCAGTAGCTAGTTGACCCCCCACAAAATGCTTAGAAACCACAGTCTATTTTGCATGAGCATACAATTTAGCACGTTTCATACAGAACCTTGGTAAATTAGTCCCATTGTGTCAAAACATGAAGGTTTTTTTATGGCACATAGCTTTAAAAAATAAAAAGTGCAGTAAGAGAATAGACAGCGAGAGGAAGCGGTATAATTGTGAACATAAACAACAATCAAGTGGCATTGTATAAATGAGAGAACTGAGCTGTCGTCAAGTCTCAACTGTACTTTGTCATTTTCAGGATGTGGTGTCAAGTGCAAGGAAAGCCCGATGGAATTAGTGTTTGTCATTGACAGTTCTGAGAGCGTCGGCCCGGAGAACTTTGAAATAATCAAAGACTTTGTCACAAGGTTGGTCGACGGAACTACCGTCGGACGCAACGCCACCAGAATCGGTCTGGTCCTCTATAGTCTGGACGTCCATCTGGAGTTCAACTTGGCTCGTTATGTGAACAAACAGGATGTGAAGCAAGCAATCAGGAAAATGCTGTATATGGGTGAAGGCACTTACACTGGCACCGCCATTAGAAAGGCGACCCAGGAAGCTTTCTTCAGCGCACGTTCGGGAGTCAGAAAAGTAGCAATCGTTATCACAGATGGACAAACAGACAAACGAGAGCCGGTCAAACTTGACATTGCTGTGCGAGAGGCTCATGCTGCCAACATTGAGATGTACGCTCTGGGGATTGTCAATTCCTCGGATCCTACGCAGGCCGAGTTCCTGCAGGAGCTCAATCTGATTGCTTCTGACCCAGACAGCGAACACATGTACCTTATCGATGACTTCAACACGCTACCAGGTAATAATTACAGTCCTGTGCTTTTCATACCAGCCTTTCAACGGTGTGTTTGAATTTAAGGTTTGAAATGCATTTCCCTCTGCAGCACTGGAATCGCAACTGGTCAACCAGTTCTGTGAAGATGAAAACGGTGCTCTTATTTACAATCGCGTCACCAATGGCAACTGGAACGGTAACAATGGGCTCAGTCTTAACGGAAACAACAGATTTGGAGACCATGTTAATGGATACAACGGCTTTGGATATAATGGTTTTCCGAATGGAAACAACGGGAACGGTTACAATGATAAAGAGGACATCCAAAATCAGAGACGCACAAGCAGTCGTGGGCGTGGAGACACTTTCACTCTGCCTATCAGTGCTGACCCCCTCCCTGTTCAGGTCTGTGCATGAAAAATCCTATGTGCACTGGTTGAGCAGCTTTTACTCCTGAGCTGGAATTATTGGTTATTGGTTATTATGGTGAAACCTTTTGTCTTTTTTGTGTCACTGCAGGTGGTGGAAGATGATGATGGTGAGGATTTAGATATAAGGGCCCGTGTGCGGACTAGTAGCACTGTGTCTGTCAATAAAACAGCACTGTTATCGCCTGAGAGAGAAAGCGCCAGATCCAACAAGGCAGTCTCATCATCTTCATCATCTTCATCATCTGTAACATTGTTGTCAACTCGGGAGTCAACCTCATCCTCTAATCAGTTGCAGTCTGTGGTGAGTCGAGTTCTGCCTGAAGGTGAGTACTACACTCCTGCTAAGTATACTTGTCTATACAGCATGTTGTGCATCACAATGTTGTAAAAGCACTCCGAAAATACATTTAATGAATTACTGAATTCCACAACTAGGAACTTAATTTCTGATGACAAAATACTGTACGTTTAAATATGAACTTTCAACAAACCAAAAAAATCATTATGGCATCTCTGTATTTAATCAAACTTTCAACTTAATTTTAAAAATAAGTTCACAGAAAAAGAAATACAGTATGTCACAAAATAGAAAAATTTCAATTTTCTGATTTATTTCTGCTGCCTTCAGTGTTTGAAAATGACTGCATGAGTGCAGACCATATGTATTGATACTTTAAGAATTATAAGAACATATAAGCAATCTATTATAGAAATACACAGTTTCACACACTCATTATACATTGCACTCTATTTAAATATACTTTTTATTATCATGTTACCAGTGTGAACACACTATACTAAAAAAGTGTATGGAATTAATTGGTTGGTGCGGAAGAAATTATTTAGTTGATATTATTTTAAAAATAAAATCTCTCACTCTGTTTCTCTCATCTCTGCAGAAATCCCTGTTCTTGATCCCCGCTGTAACCTGAACTTGAACCAAGGTACCTGCAGAGACTACAGCATCCGCTGGTACTACGACAAGCAGGCCAACGCCTGTGCACAGTTTTGGTATGGAGGCTGTGGTGGAAATGAGAACCGCTTCGAAACGGAAGATGACTGCAAGAAGGCTTGTGTTCTCTTCAAAACAGGTTTTATATTCTATTTCATTTTCAGCAACAAATAATCCTTCTTTTTACTTGTCTTTTCTAAATGTTCGACATTCCCCCCTCACAGCTGGATGAAAGCAGAAGAATCCATTCGAAGCTGTATTCGGATGCTTTACAGTCTCCTTGTCAGTTTAATATGATGCATCATGTCATTTGTGTGCAGAAAACCAAGCTCTTCTCTCACACATCTGTCTACACAAACAAACATTTTTATGTAATAGACTACTGACTTGTTGCTAATCCACTTATTTGACTGACCAATTCACTCCTGTAATAACTGACTGTATTATCTCAGAGACAACATGTTGTGTTTGAAGCTCCATTCAAGGTTTGGCTGTGCTGCTTTTAAGGTGACAATTCATGAACATTTGAATAGCAGTAGATTTGAATGTATAGCTCTTAAACTATGTGCTTTACATAGTACGTGAATATGCGGTTCTTCTTGCAAAAACACAGGACTGAGACGGTGATTGCCACTTGTTAACACAACCAACATGCCTCAAGGATATTGTGTGTTTAATTTCTATTGTTATAATGTATTGTTTCATACTATAACTGGCAGCTGTAACAAAAGGTCATTTATCTCATGGTGCTACTTTCAGAGGTCTACTGCAAAGTTTGAATAATATACTGATTGTCAGCAGTATGTGTATATCTGCACAATTTTTAAAAATAAAAAAATGTATTTTAAAGGTTGTCTTTGTTGTTCTGTGTTGGAAAATAACCAGCATGACACATTTACTTTCAAAGCCTTCATTGTCACATTTATGTCCCGGTTAAGTGCTGGATATTCAACAAAACGGAACTATCCGGCATGTACTTGTAAATAAATAGCCAAATGTTGAATATCAAAAATTATCTAAAAGGTCAGATAAAAGCTCAAGTTATTTGCTCTAATTTCAAGCAATGCCCTTGAAAATGTGACATTTGAAATCGTTTCTAAAATGTGTTACTATGCAGAGATCTACTGTATTTAACCTTCGATGTATTGCCTACTTCTGGAGTTCTAATATTGCAATATAGTACATCTGAATTCAATAACGCAGCCCTTAAGAAGTCACACAATGTTAAAACTTTTAAAATTAGGAGCCACTGAGAGAAAGTATGGTTATTAGTTTATGTGAATGTTTTTATGGTAAACTAATACAACAATGTAATCTCAGTTTGAATAGCTCAAAGAAGTTGTTTTATTTTCTTTTTTCCTTTTTGCACTGCAGAGTTATTGTTTTGTTATATTCTAAAACTGCCTTATAGAAAATGTAATGTAAGAAAAATGTAATTTAATTTATTCAACAATTGGTTATCGAGGACTTTCCTGTAAGAGTTTTGTCCCTCCGGCTTGCTGTCTGTTGCCATAGTGATTTTGACGCTGAGCGTACTCTTTTGGATTAGCTAATATAGCATCTAGCTCGTACTCTTAGGAACAAATACAACTCAAGTAAAGTAACCAGTGCAGTTTGCAATCTGTGAGCATGGCGTCTGTTTTAGATGCTCTCTGGGAAGACAGAGACGTCAGATTCGACATAACTGCACAGTAAGTTAACGAGTAATTTGATGATGATTCACCTCGGTGTACGATACCTAGCTGATGTAGCTGAGCTAAGCTAATAAGCTCATCTAATAGATGGCTGACTCACCTGTGGCTACATTTAAGCAGCGATATTCTGTTTGGTAGTTTTGTTAAACATACTTATTTGTGTAAACTTGGTAAATGCGTGATTTCAGGCAGATGAAGACTCGTCCAGGAGAGGCGATGATAGATTGTCTGGACTCAATCGAGGACACGAAAGGAAACAACGGAGATCGAGGTGCTTATATTACAAGACTATTTATCCTGTCTAGATTATAAATGTCTTCCTGATTACCCTTATTAATTTTCACTTTACTTGCAGGACGACTCCTGGTAACAAATCTGAGGATCATTTGGCATTCTTTAGCCCTGCCGAGAGTCAATTTGTGTGAGTAAACTTTTCACCAGCAGCAGCTTCATCTTTCTACATTCTACAGTAAAGATGTGATATTGTGTGCTATTGTATGATATTGTTGTGTACGTCTGAAAATCATTTACTTGTATATAGTGACAAGAGGACACCAGAAAGTGCAAAAACAATGACAAGCACGACAAACATGACAAAATAGGCTCTGACTTCATACATCAGTAAATATGAGTGAGAGCAGAAATTATAATGAACCAGTAGAAAACACAAAACATTTATACAGTAAATTCATTCCACTGAGATTGTCATTGGCTTCTTTTTAGCCTCAATATACAACAATGATACATCAAGTTAACTCTGGAGAGCAGAAAACATGACAAAAACAATCTTGTCACAACTGTCTTGCTTGCGCATGTCAAACACAGCTATCACACCCCTCAGCTGTCATCAACATTGCTGCAATTTACTAGAATATGTTTTTTAAGTTGTTGCTATTCACATTGATGGTGTCGAGCGATAGATTGTGCTACACGATGGAGGGTCTTTGGAGTGCCAGACATAGCTTGCACTTCAAGTGTTGTTGTATGCTGAGTGTGCCAATGTCAATAAAGGCTTTCTGCTCTTTTTCCAGCTGTGGGCTACAACACCATCATCAACATCACCACAAGGGCGGCCAACTCTGTGAATATTTGTTATACCTCTCTAATTCTTAGAAATTTTGTTTCAATCATTTTCCTATTCCAAAGCATTTATTTCATGATATTTGTATTTCTCTTGACACATGTTGCATATGCAGTTTTAATTATAGGTATATGGATATATCCTAGCTGTTGCATAAATGTACAATTGATGCAATAAATTATTTAACATTCAACTCATTTTAAATATCATTTCTCTTTGCTAGAAACTAAGAGGTCAAACTGAAGCCCTGTACATCTTGACAAAGTCTAACAACACAAGGTTTGAGTTCATTTTTACAAACGTGGTTCCTGGAAGTCCAAGGCTCTTCACATCTGTCATTGCTGTGCACAGGTAAAATCTGAACTAATAGTACAAGCAATTCTTTCACTATGTTGTACTTTAAATACATATATGATCTACTAGATTTATATTTGTTTTGTTACAGAGCTTATGAGACTTCAAAAATGTACCGGGACCTGAAATTGCGTGCTGCTCTGATTCAAAATAAGCAGCTAAGACTCCTACCTCAGGAGCAAGTGTATGATAAAATTAACGGAGTCTGGAATTTATCCAGTGATCAGGTAATCATATCACTGCTGAAATGTGTGTGGGTTTTTTTTTTCTGCTTTAAAGCCCTTAGAGTTTGCATGTTTTTCCTGTGCTACATGTTCTTATCTTATCAATGGAGACGATTTGCTGTATGTTTGACTCCATTTATTTTTTTTGACTGTTTCTTTAAGGGTAACCTCGGAACCTTCTTTATCACCAACGTGCGGATTGTGTGGCATGCTAATATGAACGAGAGCTTCAATGTCAGCATTCCTTACCTCCAGATTGTAAGTATAATGTAAAAACTGACTGCAGCACTAACAATCTACGCCATTCAATCAACCAGAACAGATATTTGACACCAGATTTGTACTTTCTACAAATTTGTATATACGGGGTTCATCTTGGTTACAAAACGAACAGATCATCGTTTTAGGTGCTTTGTTTTGCTTTACTTAAAAAAACATTGCATTGGGAGTTTGTTAATTGATTTGTTTTCTTGTTTATGTTTATTATTTTTCAATACAAAATTATTTATACTGTTGTGTATGAATTATTTTGCATTGGGGGTATTTTTCTAACAAGGTCTTCAACATAAATTAGGCATTAAAAAGCCCTTTTTTCTAAGATTATGTCAAATCTCGATTGGAGTTGTGCAATGTGCATATATTTCAGTTTTTTCCTCTTCCATAGTGGTCTATCAGAATACGAGACTCTAAGTTTGGCTTGGCCTTGGTGATTGAAAGTTCCCGTCAGGTAACTCTGCCGCACTTTCTGCCCTCTTGACTGCATCATGACAGATTCCTGCTTCTGGCTGCGGTTCTAACGACTCACATAAAAACACTGTCTTTGTTGTTTTAGAGCGGAGGATACGTGCTTGGATTTAAAATAGACCCGGTGGATAAACTTCAAGATGCACTCAAAGAAATCAACTCCTTGCATAAGGTGTACTCGGCCAACCCAATCTTTGGAGTGGATTATGAGATGGAAGAGAAGGTAGGTTACAGTATGAGAGTCGAAGACCATCCTGAACATGAAGCAAACCAGCTATAAAACCAAATACAGCACATGCCTAATTCTGAATTGACAGCTGTGAGGATGCTCACGTGTACCTTTGATTGCTTTAATGGAACTGGATTTTCCCAAAATTGCAGCCGAGGGTGTTGTCATAGCGCTGTTTGTCCCAACAATGTTTTCAGCCTCAGCCGTTGGAAGAGCTCACGGTGGAACAGCTCCCCGATGATGTGGAAATTGAGCCCGATGAGCAGACCGACGCCTTCACCGTGAGTGTTCAGCTGGCTACCTTTACATGCGTTACTGCTCTCGGAGCTGAAGGTTTAATTTTCAGACTCTCAGAATAGCCTTTTGCTAATGCTATAATGACACAAAAGCACGTCTGTTGCTTAGTGCATGTTTAGATAAAGTGGTACTCATCAAACATGAATATGGAGCTATGACATTGAGACAGTTCTGTTAAATTCAACATCATTCTTTTTCTATGCTTACAGGCCTACTTTGCTGATGGAAATAAGGTAAAGTTTTACAAATATTTTTAATGTAAACTATGATGTATGAGCTTGAAAATATGTGGAAATCCAACTGATTTATTGTTATTCCAAAGCAACAAGACCGTGAACCAGTTTTCTCTGAAGAGCTCGGCCTGGCTGTAGAAAAACTAAAGGACGGCTTCACACTGCAAGGGCTGTGGGAAGTGATGGGTTGAAGTACAATGAGATCTTTATCTACTCCAGATGTAAAGTATACATGTACATGTTGCCGTTATAAACACACTAGAATATTTATTTATTTATTTATTTATTTGTAAGTCAGGTCAAAAGTTGTACAACTTATTAATGTATAAGATTCCTTTATAGACAAAAACATTGAATACCATTTGTAGCATTTATTGTGTATAAAAACGTTTTTGTGTCAATAGAAAATGAATTAAACTGTTGTTAGTGTTTGAGTCAAATAAATATATTTGATACATGATGTTTTGTACTTGTCTTGATGGATCATTGCGTAGGTTTGACTGGCGTCTCTGTCCAAAGTCATCTGTGCCGTACGTGGAAAGAACACGGTGATCTGACGGGATAAGACCCATGAGTATTTTACAAAACCTTAAAAGAAGACAAACTGTCACCTCCTGTTGCAGCAGCTGTTCAATGACCCTGTCTGCATGTTAGGAAACTCCCCCCTG
>OMNM01001304.1:109628-123549 GCA_900302745.1 Parablennius parvicornis
CCCCCTTTTTTTTCCCCCCCCCCCCCCCCTTTCACACACACACACACACACACAATAGATCACAAACTGAGGGATGGTGGTCATCACTATTAGATTGAACTGTGACTCAGTCGCTGAGTGTAAATGTTCCTAAAATACCCACAGCTGTAGTAAATGCCAGCCGTATCAGACGTATAAATACATCCAGTATTTCCTGGAACAATAAGTCTCGCCATTGTTTTCAGTGTTTAGTAGTTTAAAGTTTGTAGTGAGCTGTTTTTCTTTCAGATAGTGTGTATTACCTGCAGCTAGAAGAACAGACTAGTGCAAATGTTAAGCTGTCGTGTTATTACTGTGTGGCTGTATAACAATGTTGGTACTAATCACTAGGGTGACAAGACTCCACAGTTAGTCTATGACAGCTGTGTGAGGCCTCAGTTCGGCCAACCTGAATTCTTCACGGATGGGGTCGCTGGCTATATTTAGAGGGGAACAGTTATATTGAAGTGGCCTCAGACCCGGCTGCCTATAGTTCTGTCTTCAGCAGCTCGGACAGCCTCTCATTCGCTACCTCGCTTCACTTCCTGCCTGCCTTCAAACAATGGATCCTTCAGGCTTGAGGGAAGATCTCCGTCTCTTTCAAAGCACGTTGCTGCAGGATGGACTGAAGGAGCTCCTCAACGAGAACAAGTTAATTGACTGCATCCTGAAGGTAGGGGACCAAAGCATCCCCTGCCACCAGCTCATCATGGCTGCGTGTAGTCCTTATTTCCGGGAGCTCTTCTTTTCAGAAGAGGGCAAAGAAGTGGACAAAAGGGAGGTTGTTCTGGACGACCTCGACCCCAACCTTATGGATGTGATAGTGAACTACATGTACTCCGCAGAGATTGACATCAACGAGAACAATGTGCAGAATATTTTGACTGTTGCCAATCGTTTTCAGATTCCCTCCGTGTTCACAGTTTGTGTGAATTATCTCCAGAAGATGGTCTCCAGGAAGAACTGCCTGGCCATCTACAGGCTGGGGCTGATGTTGAACTGTGCCAGGTTGGCGGTGACGGCAAGAGATTACATCGCAGATCGCTTTGAGACCGTGGCTAATGATGCGGAGTTCCAAGAGCTTTCTGCACATGAACTCTTCGCCATCATTGGAGCAGATGCTTTAAATGTAGAAAAAGAAGAGGTTGTGTTTGAGACCCTCATGAAATGGATCAAAAAAGACAAAGACAAGCGTGTGAAATCCCTGCCGGAGGCTTTTGACTGCGTCCGTTTTCGCCTGCTTTCGGAGAAGTACTTCAAGGATAAAGTGGAGAAAGATGACTTTGTTAAAGCTGATCCTGAGCTTCTCAAAAAAATCAAAGTCATTAAAGAAGCCTTTGCAGGGAAGCTTCCCGACAAGAAAAAGGGAGGAGATGGTGAGGAAGAAGAAGCCACGCTGCCTGGGTACCTGAATGACACCCGCAGGTTTGGCATGTATGCCAAAGACATGATTCTGATGATTACTGACAACGCTGCTGTGGCCTACGATGGTCAGGAGAATGAATGCTTTCTTGCTGCCATGTGTGAGCAAATCCCCAAAAACCACGTGAGCCTGACATCGAGGAAAAACAACCTGTACGTGTTGGGAGGACTGTTCGTGGATGAAGAGGACAAGGAGACCCCACTGCAGTGTTACTTCTACCAGGTAGAAAAGTATCTCCTGTATTAAAGGCAGGAAGTGCAGCCCCCCACTTTGTTTCCAAATGTTTACCAGTATGTTGTTTCAGTTGGACAGTCTCGCTGCCGAGTGGATGGCTCTGCCGCCGATGCCATCGCCCAGGTGTCTCTTTGCAATGGGGGAATTTGAAAATCTTCTGTTTGCTGTAGCAGGAAAAGATTTACAGTCCAACGAGTCTCATGACACGGTCTTGTGCTACGACACAGAGTAAGTTCAAAGCCCAATTTCATTCTTGAGTTTTCGTCACTGAGAAGAGAGCTGTGGTAAACTAATCGATGCAGTGTGGCCATGCAGCAAAATGAAGTGGACGGACGCAAAAAAGCTGCCCTTGAAAGTCCACGGCCATTGCGTGGTCTCTGAGAATGGTCTCATCTACTGCATTGGAGGGAAAACGGATGAGAAGTAAGACTGTAAATTTAATAGTCAGTGAAAATTAGAGTTTCACATCACGTTAACCCTCCCTGTGACTCATTTCAGTAAATCAACCGGTAAGATGTTTGCCTACAACCACAAGCGGGCAGAGTGGAAGGAGGTGGCGTCCATGAAGACCCCCAGATCAATGTTTGGGGCAGTGATCCACAAAGGGAAGATCATTGTTGCGGGGGGAGTCAACGAGGACGGCCTGACAGCTGCATGTGAAGCCTATGACTTTGGAACCAACAAGTAGGCGGAGACATTTTTCTTTTTTAAACTAGCAAGATGTTTTCAACTAGAACATTTAATATTAGAAGACAGGAATGAACAACTTTTGTCATTTTGTGGGCCATAATAATTTTATCTTCACTACAAGGGCGACAAATCCTGACGAAGCACGTCTTTGAAGAAATACCTTCACTACTTTTATTAAATCAGCAAATATCGTGTTTTATGCAATAATTACACTTTATGTGTGATTCAAATTTGGTGAAAATGACCTTTGACCTAACATCACCTGATACATGACACTGATACAGCAGAGCACACTTTGTTCCAGGTGGTCACCATTTACAGAGTTTCCTCAGGAGAGGAGTTCAATCAACCTGGTGAGCTGTGCAGGGCAGCTGTACGCCGTCGGGGGCTTCACCATGGTGGAAAATGAAAACAAGGAGTGTGCGCCCAGTGAAGTCACGGACATCTGGCAGTACGTTTCCATTGTTCATTTTAGTGTGCATAGTGTATATGCTGAGGTGCATGTCATTGCACAATATATATTATACCTGATTTTCTTCTTACCAGGTATGAAGATGACAAGAAACAGTGGACTGGCATGATCAGAGAGATGCGTTATGCAGCCGGAGCATCCTGCGTCTCCATGCGTCTGAACGCAGCCAAAATGCCCAGATTGTAACTGCGGGGAGCCGAAGGGTAGAAAATAATTTGTACATGCGTTTATCATTTTAAAAATCCTTTCTAACTATAGTTTAAATGTTTTTGTTTTGAGTAAATTGTTTCATTTCATCATGTGTTGTTTCACCCACCCTGCTTTGCGTTACAAGGCTGCATTTGATTTTTAAAGGCACCACAGTTCAAAAGCCTGCCGCACTTACTGAGATTTGTAATAATAAAATATGACTTGTGTCTCTTTATTGTGTCTGTGCTGGTTGTTTTTGTGAAGAGTTTGGATACCTGATCTTTGTGGGAAAGCAGTTAGACCAGTAGTAAGAAGTTGAATAAAGCGGTACAGAAGACAGATTGCAGTGAAGATAAACACTGGCAGACACCCTTCAAAACACAAGCATTACAGAAATTGACAGGTGAACTCTACATTTTAAAAAGTGTCTCTTTATGGTTTTCTTTTGTCATGTGCACATCTAATACCAAGTTGCTTGGAAGGAGCAAGGCCTTAGTGTAAGAAAGACCCCAGGTAGAAACCACTGATTGACTGTATACCATCCATTCTTCCATTTTCTATAACTTTTTATCCAGTTCGGGGTTGCAGAGTGAGAAATGAGAAATAATTATGAAACACATCAGCAAATCCAGTTGTTTTCTTTGTTTGAACATTTTACTTATAAACGTAATTTAATAAAAAGCACACATACACAAATTCACAATCGCACTTCAAATGGCCGAGGTAGATTCATGCCAACAACAGAGGATCTGTTGAAATAAGAAGCACTTCACATTTTTCCAGCTCTGATAAGTCACTTTGCTGAAGCTTTTTTTTTTTCAAACCCAAGTCGTTGAGTGTAGCAGATATATTATATAGTCTTCTATCCTAATATTTTCTTCTTCAGATAATCCTTCCAGGCATCCTGTGTTGAAAGCTCCATGGAGTTCCATTCAAAGTGAGGGATCTACAAAAAACAAAAACAGAAGTAGTCACTGATACACATGCGATCAATCACAATAAACATAATCACTGTCATGCAGTTCTCTCACCTGAACTACACGGTATCCTAAAATTTCCAGGTGTCTCTTTCTCATCAGCACTTCACCCTTCATGTGATGAGAATTTCTGCAGAAGGACTTTGAATCAAGAAAATCTACAGCAACACTAGAAAAAAAACAAACAAAAAAAAAACAAAGTGTCACTACTCGGCAGGAAAAAGAACTATTTTCAAAATGCTTCTGTATTATTATCACAATGCCTCCTATAAACCATTGTGAATATACAAGGTTGGTTAACATCTCAGGCTTGTATTTACTTTTTCAGCTTTGAGGATTCTCGTGTTTTATAGACACGATTGGATTTTAGTTTTTTGTAATTCATTCATATAAACCTGCATGGACGTCATTTCGGCTGAACTTGAAAACAAATTTCAACAGACCTGATCCATGCTTCTCGATTTCCAATTAGATAACCTTCCCAGACTTTATCTATCAGTGAAGCACATGTGGACACGTTACCGCTGAGCGCCGGGCGGCAGCTCGTCCCTGACGCTTTCCTGTGAGCTCACGTCCCAGCCAACGTTCCCTCTGTCCAGCATCTGCAGCGTTTTTGACTCGCTGTAAGGAAGCGGCTGCAGGTTTCTGTCCAGTTTGCACTCAAAGCCTGAAAAGACAGTAAAACTCTTAAAAAAAAAAAAAAAAAAAAAAAAACACCTGCCATCATGTGACCCCATGATGAAGATTTCTTTATTCAAATATTCATCAAGTTGAGGAATTACAAACAAAAATATATAAGATTGTAACTTTAAGAGCTGCTTTTGATCAAACTTTTCTTTCAGACTATAACAGAAATGGTCCCATATGACTTACCTACGGTGTAAAAGTACGGCGTTATGACTGCCGCTTGAACACAATTGATGCCACCGAGAACTTCACCGAGCATTTTGTGGATTTGCTGTTGCACAGGACTGACCTGGCCATTCCCTACAGTGAATAAATATATAAATCAGAAAACCAAAAATGTAATAGCTAATATAATTATCTAAGTTATTTTTCACCCAAAACTAGATTAAAGCTTGCATTCCAAGAAACCGGATGGTCTCACCTCTCCTCTGGAAGAGCTGGCAGTAGCGGTCATGAAACCACGGGACCTGGAACTCGGGACACTCCAGACACACGGCTCGATTGAGCTGCATGAGGCGCAGGCGTGTCCGCATGTTGAGGGCACCAGGTATAGCTGCAAGAAATATATATTGGACAGTTACATGAAGAAAAAAAATGGCAGGTATATTTTTACTGTTAACGCTTGTACTTCTATAGTATTTATAGTCAAGTGCAGATATTTTTTAGTATATGTCTTAAAAAAAAAAAAAAGAAAAGAAAAAGGTTTTACTTTCTAGTTGGGAATCCAGCTTTCCTAGAAAGTCGATGCTGAATATTTCTCTGGCCAGTTCTTCAGGAAAACGGCCGGCTACAGCCAAGGAGTACGCCAGCAGGACAAGCAGATGCGGCTCAAAGGAGCCTGAAAGTGAACAAAACACGTGAAGGTGGATTTATATTAAAAATAGATCGCCGTCATATGACTGTTTACTCACTGATATGAGGTGTGAAGCGCTTTATACAGGCGTCGTACAGCTCGTCTGCCCTGACAGCATCATAGTTCATTACAGAGAAGGGTAACAAGGTGGCATATGTTCCTGAGTAGTGAATCTAAAAAGTGAGACAAAAGGAACAGTCAATAAAGAGGGAGGTGTTTCAAACAGAGCGACTTTCTATAATGTCTCCCCAAGAACCTTGTCCATTTGTTCAATGGCCACAGTGGTGATATGGTCCATCAGGGGAGGACACAGGTAGTTTATCCTGGTTAGGAAGAAGGCCATCTCGGGGACATTGGTCCAGTTCAGCTGCTCTGCCATCCTCCGCAGCGTCGCGACCGTCTCCTCCAGCAGCATTTCCTCAAACCATTCCCCTGACATGTACTTGAGCTCTTCTATCACCAGGTCCAGCCGGTCGGCCGTCCGCAGCCTCTCCTGGCCGCAGCGGGTCAGCGTCTGCAGCAGGCGGACGTATTTGCTGGGGGTGTTGTGGCGGTACGACGTGTCGTTCCGCACCCATTTGGCGACGGCGAAAGCGATGGTGGCGAGCTCGCCCAGATTGCACTGCGACACCACCGCATCGATCCGCGAGACCACGCTGTCGTCGAACCGCGGGCTCGGCAGCAAGGACAGCACGCGGGTCAGCATGGTCACTTCGAAGGGGAGGAAGCTGTTCTGCAGAAACCTGTGGGACGAAGCACCGTCAGTCGTGTGTTTCTGGGACAAACTGAACCTACAAACACCGTTTTCATGAAAACTTACTTGATCAAAATTTCTCTGAGCTTGCTGAAGAGTTCGGGGTTTTGATATCGCATCATCAAAAGGGTTTGAGTGATTCGGGACACATCCGTTGACTTGTAGACGTGAAGGTTTCTTTGGATCACGGCAGCAACTCTGAAAAGAGTACAATTACTTATTATCAGACAGTTGACCGATACTTGAATCAGTGGAGAGATGTCGTGTGTAACACTTATGTTCTACACTTCTCATGACTGTAACGTGTTTATGATTAATAGAAAATTCAACAACTTCTGAAAAAAAAAAAAAAAAGAAACAGAGCTTCACTTGTATACACTAGTCATAACTACAAAAGATTATTAGGACCACTGAAGGAAAAAAAACATTTCACATTTCTTTTTCCTCAAAGTGCACGAGGATTTTTTAAGTTTTGTGTAAAATTAGACGTTGAGAAGCAGTAAGCAGTCCTATATAGTCAGAATTAGGTGATTTAATGTGATTATTTCAGCATTCAAAGGCAAATGATGAGCGATGGTTCAGAGGAGACATACTTCTCCATTTTGTGTTAAAATAAACAAAAAAACCTCCACATTGATTTAAAATTTTTTTCCGAGTAGTGTACAAGGATTTTTTTCTTCAGACGCCCTAATACTCTTCCGTACAGAACATTGACCCCAGACTTTTAAAGTACCATCATCAAATGTAACATGAGCTTCTCAGTACTGTTTAAAGCGGTTACTCACTGTAGAAATTGGAAGCTCAGACACACTAACATAAATCTAAATAGCCTATTAAGGATGTAACCAAGATAATCCACCTCGCCAGGAACATTCTATTGAGTGAAGAATGCATTGCTAGTACAACAAACAAATAATGTAGCCCCATTGGTTTCTTGATGACCATCAAATGAGAAATGTTAAAAACTGATTTTGGTGACATTCTTATACAAAAATCCCTTTTTGTTTTCCTGCACATCTTAAGTTTGGCATTTCTGCAGATAGGTCAGTCCAAATGTGTCACACTGCCTCACTTAACTCACTTATTCAGTAAGCTAGAGTTCCTGCTGTGAATCTCCTCCAGAGTCTCTGCAATGGCCAAAGCCTGCTGCGCATCCAGTTCATCCACCAGTAGCAGGGCAGTGTCCTCCAACCTGAAATGATCGAAACCATAGTTGATCATTGGGACTTGAGGAATACTGATGGACGTACAGTCATGCCTCACTTCAGCACTGATCATACATACCCTTGTCTGATCTCCGGACTGGCCATGGGAGCCAGAGACACAAACAGTTTAGTGAAAGAATAAGGATCCGTGCACGAATCGATGAGGTCAGTCAACCTCTGTTTGGCAGCCAGTCTGAAGTCGCAGTTATTGAACTGCAGAGACTGATAGAGCCCCAGGATGATGCTGATATTATCAGCGTCCATCCTGGAAATGTTCTGCAGGAGGATGGCGTTGCACTTCTCCAGCAGAGGTCTTTGAATGTGCTTGATGCTGCGCAGAAACTGCAACATTCGGCGAGGGCTGTTGTAGTTTGAGGGACTCGTGGTGAGCAGCAGATGATCTGCTCTGCTGATGAGAGCATCTCGCAGCCGGGGAGACACCATGGACGACACGCTGGTCATCAGAGCAGTTAAGACCCTGCAAAAACAATCATTCAGGAAGTAAGCACACGGTGTGGAGCGCATGTTTTCACAATGAAGCCCAATATTTTTATCGAGTGACAAACCTGGAATCATCAATAGACGATAATCTCTGATCCATGATGCTGGTGATCTTGCCCATTAGTGGACTGTGATTCAGGTTTTGATCACTTAAACAAACGGAAAACTTGGAGAGAGACGTCATTGGTAGTCTGTAATAAATAACATGTGTTACTAAATTTCAAATGTATTGAAAATTCACAAATAGCTCTGTAGATGCGTCAATGGATATTTTAAAAAAACTTTCAAAATACGTAGCAACTAGTCTAGTAAAGTAGTAGTAAGAGATTCAAGAGGGTAATAAAACTCTGCAACCACAGAGGAACCTGATGTTCCTGGCGATATCCTTGATCTTTTATCCTTCCAGACCGTTGGATTTAACTGATTTGACACAATTATTGATTACAAAATGTAATCCTACCGTTCTAAGCGAAGCCACGCTTCTGAAACCAGCTGCTGAACAAGAGAGTCGTGTTGCTCCACTCTCAGCCTACAACAGAAACAATTGCAGAATATCTTACTTTTACCTTTGTCTAAATATATTGTCAGGGAACTAATTGTGTGTATTTAATAACCTGAGGAAAGCGTAAAGCATGTCGACCAACACAAGATCGTCCATCAGAGCAATTTTGTTCTCGGCCAGGACCCGGAGGGTCAGGAACTCAGGGTGACTCTTGGTGAGCTCCACAGTTCTCAGCGGCTGAGGTTTCTCCTTCTGGAACTGCCACAGAAGCCCGACAGCACAGCTCACATGGACTACTGTGAGCTTGGCCTTGTTCTTCCCCACCAGGTCGAACACTTGGTCCTCAGCGGAGCAGACTCGCAGCTGCTCCAGGACCTGGTCTCTGTTCACTGGTCCTCCATGGAGGAGCCTGCGGAGGCACTGAGTCACGCCTCTGAGTCGAAACATCTCCACCTGGACTCAGGTCAAATGAGCACTGAGGGCTTCATGGTGACAGCATCCTCCCTTCAACCTCAATGTCACCTGAGGGGGGAGCCACCCACTGGAGAGATGTTTTAACTTCCTTCACAGCCCTGTATGGACAGAGGATAAAAACCATTTATAGAAACACAACAGTTTGACAATGATTGACATCACATCCTGTTATAACGTGCTTGACCTGAAGCTTCTGCACAGAAATGAGCCCTGCTGAGTTTGACATGTTGTCACTAAAGTCAAACAGAGAACCACCTCCACCCCTCCATGCATGCAGACTGAGAGGTGACTTCCTCCAGATAACACGTTGTTCACGTGGATACACACACACCCACCCGCAGCCTCGTGCCCCCGCTGCCCCCGGCACGAGACGATAGATATTAGCATAATATACAGATTTAGTCGCTATGGAATCAACACAAATAGAAAATAGGCAAAGAAAAGTGGCTCAAAGTCAACATTACCTAGCAGGCATGCTACTACGAAGATTTACTTCCGTAGCCACTGACATAATGTAGAGATGGTAAACTTCGCCCCGTGTCTTGTCTTTCAGGCACCAGTTTGCTTGCTTTGAGATGGATAGATAGATAGATAGATAGATAGATAGATAGATAGATAGATAGATAGATAGATAGATGATGGATGGATGGATGGATGGATGGATGGATGGATGGATGGATGGATGGATGGATGGATGGAACTGTACAAGAAGAACTACAGTGTGTATACCTTTTATTGAAATTAAGATTTGCAGGCGCCATGCCTTGGTCATGCTCTAATAATAAGGGTGCCCAAGCTTGGCATGAGACGGACTACAACTGGAAGGAGGAACAGATACTGACCAAAAACTACCTGGTGAACGACTGTATTGAAAGAGATGGACGAAATGGGTCGATCATGGGGCGAAGGACAGGGTTGGGTGGCGAAGTATGATTGTGGCCTTGTGTCCCCGAATAGATGAAGAGGATGAGTGACATGTTATAAATTTGTTAAAAAAAATAAAAATAAACTGACCAATATCACATATATTTCTAGCTCCCACAAGCTGCATAATGGGATCATTTTCTCACCGTATGTCTTTAAAGGATTGACTTCCCAAACATGCAAGAATGCTCTGTAATTATCGGACTTGATATATTATTTATAAGATGTCCATACTCATTTGCGCCACTTTTATGTGTACTTAACTGTGATACTGTTACCACATACAGACGGTTTTCTGATACAGAATGTAAACCAGGGCCTCCTGTGTCAGCGTTAAGCCTTGCAGGTAAACCCGAGGGCACAGTCGCCCTTTGCACATTGACGTCCCCGCCGCGCCATCTTCAGAAAACACACGGCGTTCCGCTGAATGAAACTTAATTTTTCTGATCTGGGAAGGCTGCCCGCTGTATGGACTGATACTTTTGGTTCGGCAGGTGATGTGTTTTCTCTTTACATCCATCTTAATGACACACGCGCGTGACCACGTGTTGAAAGCGGCTTCGTTTTTGGAGGTAAAAGCTCCCAGCGGCTAGCGCAATGTGCTAATGCTAATGGCGGGCCTAAAGAGACTCTCGATAAACGCTTGTCCAAGTGACATAATCCCGGTAAAACTACGACGATTGAGAGTGTAAATCGGAACACCCGGTGTGGGCAAGCACACGATTTATATCTTCTCTCGGATCAACAGGTTTACGGAATCTTTAAGCGCGATGCTAGCGAGCTAAGGTTAGCTATAGCACGCTGCACAGCTTCGAATGAAAAACTGCAATAATTGTGTAAATATTAAACACCTTTTCCAGATTTATGTGATCAAATAGGAGTAACGTTACATGGGCTCCTGTCGCGGCCAGCTCCTAACTCGAAATGTAGATGTGCTTCTTATACCAATACAGGATTACCTAAATATAAACACTAAACAGTCAGATGACTCAATTATATTTATCACCATCCCAGTCAGGTCACCAACGAGCCACGAGAAAAGGAGAGTAAAGGAACTGTAATCCAACTCCAATGATGATACAATGATAATAATAAGTAAGAAAGTAGTTTTAGAGTAATTTCAATCTGATTCCAATATGCTTAAAATGCCCATCAGCCTACTAGGAGCTGTAAAGCCTGGAGTTTATGACTGTATATTTAACATAGTGGCATTATTCAACTGGTTGTCTATTCAAGGTGTATCCTGCCGCCTTTTGTTTATAATGGCTGTTATAGGCCTCAAACCCTGATATAAGTCCATGTAAAGAGCCTATAGCAGCTGAATGATATGTGCTAAACCAACAAACGTATGCTGATGTGATCCAAAGTATGTTTTGTAACACAACTATACACAAGAAAATCTGACGTTTGAATTTAATGACTGTGAATACATGCAGTGTTTCTTATATACCCCATATCATTGACAGGATCGATGCCATTTATCACAAATATCTGTGTAAGCAGTTATTTTTATTGTTTAGTTAATAAGAACTATGTGTTTGTAGTTGTGTGATTGCTCACCCATGTGTCTTGTTTGTTTTCCATCTCCAGGTGTTTTAGTACATTATGGGGATCAAGGCTCCACGTCCACGCTGCTTCCTGGATATTGGCATCAGCAATGTTCTTGGTAATCCTAATATTATTTTTCTTTATGATAAGTCATTTTAGTATGGAATTGTGTCAATACTACCAATTTAAGAGTATGTTTTTATTCTGTCCTACACTAAACCGCAACGAGTTTTTTATAGAAAGTTTTGCTTTCCCTCGTAGTTAATATAGTTGTAGTTAGTTGCGTTGTCCTCTTGTATTACTGTGTAATATTACATTAATTATCTGCTATTCAGGGATGTGTGATATGTCGTGTTATGTGATCCAGTGCAACTAAACAGAACAACCTTCTTAAATGTGCAGCTTATTGTGAGTTTAATACAAAACAGAAGTGAATCAGTGTGCCGCTGGTGTTCCCCTCACAGTCGGCAGAGTCGTGGTGGAGTTGTTTGCGGACATCTGTCCCAAAACCTGTGAGAACTTCCGATGCCTCTGCACAGGTGAGTGACGTTTCATCAGCTGACAGAAGTCTTAGTCTGTAACGTAGCTTTTTATTAAAAAGTTCTGTTTGGTTTTTTTGTTTTGTTTTGTTTTTTTCCATGCAGGTGAGAAAGGCGTCGGTAAAGGAACCCAGAAACCTCTACACTATAAAGGATGCCTTTTTCATCGGATTGTGAAAGATTTCATGATTCAGGGAGGCGACTTCAGTGAAGGTGAGTCGGCAAAGTGTGGCCCCATCAGTCTGCTCTGTGAAACAGCCTCCAACATTTTCTTTGATGTTGCAGGTAACGGAAGAGGAGGTGAATCCATCTATGGAGGTTTTTTTGAAGGTAAAGAAGTCGCCGCCTGTTCACATCCAAGACGATGCAGCTTCAGGACGGCAGTATAATCTTATTCTTTTTCTTCAGATGAAAGCTTCGCGGTCAAACACAACAAGGATTATCTGCTGTCCATGGCCAACAGGGGCAAAGACACTAACGGGTCACAGTTCTTCATGTAAGCGCAGTTTGTTGCTCCATATTTCCGTTTTTTTAAGTGGCCTTATTTATATGAAGACTTTTTAAGCCTCACGGTTGATGACATGATTTCTCTTTGTGTGGCTCGTGATGGCGCTTCAGAACAACAAAACCATCTCCACATCTGGATGGGTAAGAGCTGCCGGCTTTCAGATAATAGTTCATATTTATAACCCGACATGTCCTTCATATCAACAGCTAAATCCTAACTCTACTTTGTCAGTGTCCACGTGGTGTTTGGTCATGTGATCGCCGGCCAAGAGGTCGTTCAGACCATGGAGAACCAGAAGACCGACCCTAACAGCAAGCCATACGCTGAGGTGAAAATTCTGAACTGCGGAGAACTTGTCCCTAAATCAAAAGGTCAGATTTTGTAGGATCAAAGTCACTGTTTTCAGAACAAGTTTCAAAAATTCCGCTGAAATAAGAAAAACGCTTGTTATGTTTTTACAGCAAAGAAAGAGAAAAAGAGGGAGGGGGTCTCATCCAGTTCCAGTAGCAGCTCCAGTGACTCCGACAGCTCCTCAGAATCGTCGTCTGAGTCGGAAAAAGAGTCAAAGAAGCAGAAAAAGAAGGCGAAAAAGCTCAAAAAGAAACAGAAGAAAGAAAAGAAAAAGTAAACAGCTTATCTTTACAGAAAAATTTGAATAAGGACGCCAGACAAATTACGACTAAAGATGTGTGTTTTCACAGGTCAGAACCTGAAAGTGCTGGAGAGAAAGAACAAGAAGAGTTGGTCACGTCTACCGTACGCCCCGAAGAAATCCCACCCATCCCCGAGAATCGCTTCCTCATGAGGAGGAGTCCTCAGGCCGCCCAGAGGTTGATGGAGGAGGTCGACAGGGCTCCGAGAAATAGAGACGACAGGACAAGGAACAGGTTTGAGTCTTTGACAATAGATATGAGAAACATCACATCATGGATGCTTTCACCTGCTAAACAACATCTAATTCTTTTTTTTTTTTTTTTTTTTTCTTTGCAGCTCTGGCGTAGCTTTTAATCACAGGAGACTCGTGATGACTCGATCAGGCAGGAAGATAAAGGGCAGAGGTCCCCGGGTACGTGTTGCAGCAACGAGCTCAGCCAAAGAACTTCACTTCTGCAACCGCTCGTCGTCATAATTCAGCAGCTTTTGGGTTCATTTTGTTTGTGTTGGTCAATGAGAGTTGTTTAGATTTATTTTTTTATTTATTTTTTTTCTTCATCCAGAGATATCGAACTCCGTCTCGTTCAAGGTCCAGAGATCGATCTCGTCGCAGCGAAACTCCTCCTCACTGGCGTCTGGAGATGCAGCGTCAGAGGATGAGAGCAGTCACAGGAGAGCGCTGGATTAAAGGCGACAGGTGATGACAACTGCTTCAACTCTAAATATTTTTGTAATATTGACAAGGTTAATTGGAAACACCCCCCCCCCC
>OMNM01001304.1:129957-165136 GCA_900302745.1 Parablennius parvicornis
AGTGCTGCTGAGTTGACCTGCGCCCTGCTGATGAGCCTCTCAAGGCAGGAGGAGTCCTCTTTTCTTATCTGTTGGATAAAATATTTTCTGTGATTTTTAAAGAGTGTTGAGTTTCGGTAAGATCGGTTAATATAGTGATTTATTTTCTTTCTTTCTTTCTTTCTTTATTTAGGCATGTACCTCAAGCTGCCATGTCCATGAAACAGGGGAAATGGGATCGTAAGAAGGTAGGCAGAGATCCAGCTTCTATGTGCTCTGTAGTGCAAGGAGCAATTATTACTGCGTGGTTGATTCCATTGTTGTTGCAGTTGCCAGTAATCAGATGTGACGTTTGAATCTGCGCTGTTGTTGATTTAGCTTGTCGGGCTCACTGCTGGGATTTGTAATTTTACAGTTCATGGGTGCTGAGCTGTACGGCAAGGTGCTTGGTATTGTTGGACTTGGAAGAATTGGGAAGGAGGTCGCATCGAGAATGCAGTCATTTGGTATGAAGGTGAGATTACATGATCCGCCTCTGCTCACAGTTCTCTGGAGAAGATTGGAATAGAAGAAATGACCAGATAAACTTTTTTTTTTTATATATTCTTTCTAGACTATCGGCTATGATCCAATCACTCCACCTGAGGTGACTGCCGGCTGGGGCATCCTGCAGATGTCCCTGGAGGAGCTTTGGCCTCAGTGTGACTATATTACCGTCCACACTCCCCTGATGCCTTCTACTGTTGGTGAGCTTCACTCTGCTTCACCCCGAAAAGCAACAATTATCCCAGCATACTTTCCTACAGTATCCGTAATCTGAGTGTGTTCAGAAAAATGACACATTTCTTTTGTACTGATGTGAACTCTCCAAACTTTGACCGCTGAATGCAAAATGTGCACAGACTGTCTCAGAAGGAGTTTTGTTTGGATTTCTTCATCTTAGGAAAATGTGAACACATTCTGAGAGTTTAATATTTTCCAAAGATGACCATGCTGAATCCACGCCGGTCTCTTTTGTGTGCAAAGGTCTGCTTAATGATGAAACATTTGGGAAATGCAAGAAAGGGGTGAAGGTGGTGAACTGTGCCAGAGGAGGCATCATTGATGAGGCCGCGCTCCTCCGAGCGCTGCAGTCTGGACAGTGTGGAGGAGCAGGACTCGACGTCTTTGTTGAGGTACAATCGGCTCCTGTCGTCTCACAAATTTAAAAACTCCCCCACACTGCTTTACTGTCTACATCAGGTTTTTTTCTACATTTAGACAAAACGCTGTGGATCATTTCTTACCATGTGTTGTTTGAACATAGGAACCACCTAAGGACCGCTCACTGATTGACCATCCCAGTGTCATCAGCTGCCCTCACCTGGGAGCCAGTACGAAGGAGGCTCAGGCTCGCTGTGGGATGGACATCGCCCAGCAGATCGTGGAAATGGTGAAAGGCAAGAACCTGGTTGGAGCAGTAAGTCTTACTCCATGGGGTTTTTTCTAAAAAAAAAAATGACCTTCAAACCTTCAGCTTGCAAACTTCTTGAAGGACTTGACAAGGCAACTCCAAGATGTTTACGGCAGGAATGTGTTTTGGAAACAAGTTCAGTAGAAATACTTTTTTATCCTCAATGGGATAAAATTACAAAAACAAAATGGTGAATCAGTATACTTCACTATGAGCTGTGAAGAAATGATTCTGAGAGTTATGAATGAAGTGGTGCAATTTTAAAAGAGCCTAACAGTTGATAAAACAAAATATTCATAAGTAGATTTTCCTCTCTTCACTTGAGTTCATATAACATGCAGATCCTGGATCCATGTATAGTTTGTTAGAATGTCACCAAACATATTTGGAGGATGAGTTGATTTTACACTTAGAAAATAGTCACACAAAACATTCCGGAGACATTTGCTTTATTTAAGCCATGAAAATGTGACATGTTAGGTCTAATGGCTCCCAACAAAACTGAGATTTTATTTACATCTTTGCTAAAAAAAAAAAAAAATAATAATAATTTGTTCGTTTGTACGTCTCGCGGGTTGTCCCCGTAGGCAAAAGCACCAAGCTTAAAAAAAAAACAGCTCCAAGGATCTACTGAATAGAAACTGAGCTCAGTTACTATTAAAATGATTGGAGGTGTAGCTGCTCATTTATGCTTTCTGATAGTTTGTCTTCTGTTTATGTAGGTAAATGCGCAGGTTTTGGCGAACACCTTCTCGCAGGAATCTCAACAACTGATCAAACTAGGAGAGGCAGTTGGAGCTGTGCTGAAGTCTTGCCTTCCCTCTAACACAGTGCCAAGCCATGTTGAATTAAACACTAAAGGTACAGTTACAGGTTTAACCAGTTTGTTACCCACATATTCTTATCTCCTATTTGCAGCAGGTAAGTCGGGGATAATAATAGTGTGTGTGTGAGAAGGCTAATCTTGTAAAATGTAAAGAATTATGTTGCTTTGCCGATGGCATTCACTAAACACTATGTACCGTTTCCTTCAATCCAGGAGATTCAATGAAGTCCTCCACTGGCTATATGATGCCTGCTGTACTTATCGGCCTTGTCAATCGACAATCTGGATGTTGCCCGAACCTCATCAATGTCCTGAGTCTCGCCAAGGAGAGTGGAATCACGGTACGGTAGCCACTCATTAGTGACACAATCAAGAGTGTGTGTCTTGGAAATCAAACCTTTCATTCACGTGAACTGCCTCTTCAGGTAAACCAGTCCCACTCTGCATCTGACGGAGCAGCTGAAGGCTTGTGTAAAGTGGTGATGACGGCCAGTGGCGGTAGCTATAGTGCCGTGGGTACAATTAGGGGTGGCGTGCCCGTCCTGCTGCAGCTGAATGACGGCAGGTTCAGACAGCCCATCTCACTCTCTGGGAATCTGTTGTTCTTCAAGGCTTCAGCTGATCCTCAGCTCCTGACCTCGCTGGCTGGTAAGAGAATACAAAAAGGCTTAGTTTCAGTCACACTTTTATTCCATTATTTACAGAGAGCTAAACTGCTTGTTTGTCGGTTGTTGAACAAACCAAACATACTGCACACCTGCAACATGAAATGTCTAACTTTGAAGTGCCACAATTTACCCCAAATGAATCGGTCTTCTCAAGTGAAATAACCCAAAGCTTAGAGGATTTCTTCTCATCAATTCCACACATGCACATCTTGAGCAGCTAACTCCATCTTTAAGTCAATCGTTGCAGTGCACGTTTGCCTTCACATCTCAGAAGGTTCTCTACTGCCTCCCAGTGGAGGCAAGCGGAGCTGACGTACAGGTGTAAAGCTGCTGATTAAACCTTAGTCTCATCTAGAACCATTCAGAGCCTCAACTCTAAACATTATTCCCGAAACATCTGTTTCACAAAGATAAAGATGTATATTTGGAAGCTAAATGGCATTGATTGTTTAATTGCAGTGTTATTTACTTTCCTAAATCCTCGCCTTTCGTCTGTCTCTTGTGTAGGACTGCTCGGTGCAGAGGGGCTGCAGATAGAGTCATTCAGTGGCCCTGAAAACGGCACCGGGGATCGTTGGTATTGTGTGGGGCTGTCCTCTCTCCTGAAGGATCTCGGCACCCTGAAGCCTTTGGTTAACGATGCAGCACAGCTCAGCATTTAAATGAGCAACATTCAGTATCTGAAATTCCCCACAATTTTCTAGAATGTCTAATGTAATTGCTCAGTCGTTGCTTTTTGTGTTTACAGCTAACAACTTGTGCAGAAGTTGAACCCTCTTGACCATTTCAAATAGACATTTTGATAACATTCCACTGTTTAGGGTTTTTTTGAGCTTGAAGTACTAAAAATTAATAAAATGTACTTGCTATGTGGTGTCCAGTTTTTTGTTTAATCTTTGTTTTATCTCCATTATAGTTAGACTATACTCACTCTGGAATACCATTATTTGTCTGCTCACGTTTTTAGTTTTTCTGTGACGCAAATACTCATGTTTCGTATTTCCTGTTTTTTAATTTCTGGGATATAAACATTTATCTATTTCAGTGAAGTCTCACAGCCTTTCTGAAATTCCTTGGAAAGCCAGAATCAAAAGTAATCTCATGAAATAACTGGTGGACATTTCAGTACACGGTGCAAAGCAGTCACCGACATTATAGATTCTTCTCACGTTGGAACCAGGACATTTGACATAATGTAATTCAAAAACCTGAATAAGATTACCTGTGTCACACTCAGGATAATCTAAGTATACAGTATGGATCGATGGATGGTTGTTACTTATTATCTTCCTAACATTTTGATTACATTACCAGAAACATCTATTTTGATATCCTGGAGTAAATCTGATAACTACAATTGGTTCTTAGAACTAATGCAACTAACTTTGAACTGACACTTAAACATTTTGTTTCACTCAGTAGCAGATTAATAAATGTTAACTATTTGTAAAAAGATGTTAAGATTCAAAGTTGATGGATTAAAGATGTGCAGTTAGATGGTCTTATTCTGAAAATGTGGGCTTGAGTGTTTCTAAAAAGGATGCTGTTGTATCAACTGTTTCATTTTCATTTCTCTTTATCAAAAACAAAATCAGTTAAGCATGATGACGTGAATAATTTTACCACCACTTGTTACTTTCTACCCCAATCAAAACATTTTAGGATCCATGTTAACTTGTTTCATGTATATAAGCACGTTACATCACTGTCCATGATGGTTGTGTATATTTTGGATCTATCCATCCATTGATTTTCTTAAATACTAAAAGTTGCCTTTGAGTTTTAATCATAATATATAAATTGCTAATGGCTGGCACTAAATTCTATTTGCCAGTCTTAAATAAAAGTGAAGTTCTCAAAATATGTTACAATATGCTGAATTCTTCTGTAAACAAATGTGACTATGAAACAAGAATTTTATCTATTAAAATCTTCCTCTACAAGTGTGCATATTTCAAAACCAGATTAATTTTATAAGCAAAATAAATCACAAAATGTGAAACGTTTTATCTAAAAAAAAAAAGATTCCTAATCCCTACAAATACACGAATGTGTATATTGTAATTACTTAATTCCCCACCTAGTTTGGGTAAAACTAATAGTTGTAGTTTTTTTTTTTTTTTTTTTGTAAAACTACTGTGTTTTCAATAGAATCTAGATGTGAGCAGGAAACTGCTGAAAGTGAAAGTCTCCTGCCTGCAGTCACACATATGATGTGCAGGAATATGGTGCACTGTGTTGTTAATCTTTGTGAGGATTAGGTAAAGCCTTGGCCACACAGGGTTCAAGACACCATGGCAACAACAAGAATGGAGGGGAAAAGCATGAATGGACCACCGCCTCTTCTGTACTGAAAGCTCGTTTGTGTCAGGTTTGTATTCTGTCGGTGCCTCTTTGCCGGTTAAGTGCGCTAATGCGCAGTCCATGTGCGCGTCACGGGACTGTAGATGGAGGTTATATTTAGGCTCCAGGAGAAAATAGCGGTGTTGGGTGATTCCTCTGTATGGTTGCTTGGTTTTGTCAAGGACCTGCTGCAGGAGAACGCAGTGCTGGACAGGAGGAGGGGGGATGGCTGCTGCACATAAATACCAAAATAGGATCGAGCTGGCTGCGACCGTCCTCACTGAGCTATATTGAGGCTCATTTTGTTTAGGAGAGCAGCGTCTGAAGACAGCACAGGGCCAGTGTGGGATACATTCATGGAAACACACTAAGAGGTAAGGCTGTGACATCTTTGGTTGGGTTGTATGTAAGGTTAAAGATGGCTACAGATGCATTGACCACAATGCTGCCTTTAATTATGAATGAGAATTTGAAGCTATGAATTTGCTTTGTTACCCATCAGTGTGGTGTTAGACCTATTTCTCACTGTGAAGCTTTTCCGTTTTTTTTTTCTATTTCTTAGATAGGATGTCACACAAGCAAGCAGAAATCTACACATATGACTTCTGTGATGGTGTCCATCCAGAAAGGCTGCTGGATGCTCTCAGGCATTTCTACATCACTGGTCTGTTTACGGACGTTACTCTGCAATGTGGCGAGTCCGGGCAGGAGTTTCACTGTCACAAGGCGCTGCTGTCAGCCTGCAGCTCCTATTTCAAAGTCATGTTCACCACGGACATGAGAGAGAGGTCAGACAGCATCATCAAGCTGACCGGGATAGACTGCGACATCCTCGGTACCCTGGTGGAATATGTGTACACCGGTCAGGTGTGCATGACCAAGAGCAACGTGCAGAGTCTGCTGGAGGCTGCAAGTCTTCTGCAGTTCCTCTCTGTGAAGCAGGCCTGCGAAGAGTTTCTGATTCGCTTCCTGGACGTGGACAACTGCCTGGGGATGCACGCTTTTGCTCAGCTGCACCTGTGCCCTGAGCTGGAGAAAGAGTCCCGCAGAGTGATGCTGAGCAGGTTCACAGAGCTCATCCGGCAGGAGGAGTTCTTAGAGTTGGACCAGGAAAAGATGAGATCGGTCCTGGCTGCTCAGAGCGTCACTGAGCAGAAAGACGACGAGCTGATAGATGCTGTAGCCAGATGGGTGACCCATGATTTGACCAACCGCGTTCACCTCGTTTCAGACATGATGCACTCTATCCACCTGGAACTGGATGTGATTTGCTTTAAGGCTTTATTAGAGGGACAGAGAAAATACCTGCTGAACAATCATGAGAAGCTCAAATCTATTATCATTCCATCTTTGGGGTCAAGTAGCAAAATGAGCCCTGCAAGTGGGAAAATGTCTCCGAACATGTATATCATTGGAGGATACTACTGGCACCCGCTTTGTGAAGTTCACATCTGGGATCCAATCAGCAGTACGTGGCTGCAAGGAAAAGACATGCCGGACAATGCCAGAGAGAGCTACAGCGTCAGTTTACTTGGAGCAAATATCTACGTGACAGGAGGTTACAAGACAAACACAGTTGAAGCCCTGGACACGGTTTGGATTTATAACTGTGACTATGATGACTGGATGGAGGGCTGCCCCATGATTACAGCCAGGTACTACCATTGTTCAGTGGCTTTGCATGGCTGTATTTATGCCATCGGAGGCTACAGAGGCGGAGCCCCGGAGCAAGAAACTGAATATTATGATCCACTGAAAAAGAAATGGTTCCCAGTTGCCAAAATGATCCAAGGTATGTTAAAATGTTTTATCTCAAAGATATTCTGAAGAGGGAAACTGCAAGAATGAGCTGACTTTCTGGGCTTAAATACTGCAGTTTTAGCTTCCCATTTGGTTAAGGCTCTGAATGGTCGTTCAGATGGTGATAGTTTTGTTTAATTTACATTAATTTGTATGATTGAGAACTCATTAATCTAATTTACACTAATTTAATCACTAATTTCATTTTCTGGTCAGTAATGATTAACACTTGTAATGTACGTGATACAACTACACAACATACAACTCTATGCTTTTAACTGAAAACAAGCAAACTTTAGACTCTTTGTTTTGTTTAATGGTTAATTAATTAATTGTTTGTTGTTAAATCTCTAAGCTCGCAGTCATCAGAGAGACAGTTGTCGTAGTGGTCACATACAGCACAAAAAGTTCTGGGACTCATTGCAAACGATTAAGAACTTGAAATCTCAGTTTGTACATCTTAAATCACAGAATGACTTGGACATGACTGGAGAATCACGTGCTTTTGAGTTTCCTGGCATATATATAAAATAGTATCCACAGTAATAAAATAGATGTAGACCGAAAATCTTTTTTTTTTTTTTTTAGCTGATATATCCAGCCTTACTTTTCACATTGTAAGGCTGCATTATTCAACTCTTTTATAAATACAAGCTCTGGAACTTTACAACACACAATAGCACTGTATATATACTGCTTTTATCTGTAGATTTTTTTAACAATCATTCACTGGAAAAAACAAAACAAAAAGCAAGCAGCATTATATGTAATTGAGAATGAGTAAGTGATATTAATTGTCCAAAAACTTTACATTTTTGCTGCACTCCACCTGCTGGATGTGTAACTTCAGACACATCAGTTTCATTAAGTGATATTTCCATTTTCTTTTGACAACATTGATAAAAAAAAAAAAAAATTTACTGTATCTAAATGCATGCTTTTAGATGTATAGACATGACTGTTGTGGTGGTAATTTTGACCCCTGTTTCCATCAAAGGTGTGGGAAATGCCACTGCTTGTGTTTTGAGGGATGAGATCTTTGTGACTGGCGGACACTACGGGTACAGAGGAACGTGCACCTATGAAAAAATCCAGGTGTACCGAGCTGATGTCAATGAGTGGAGTATCATTACAACAAGTCCCCATCCAGGTGAGACGAATAAATAAAAGCACTGAATCAGAAGTGTGTGTATTCTTTACTCTTGTTTGTGATCTGTGCGTATTTAGAGTACGGCCTGGCCTCAGTTTCTCTGAACAACAAGCTGTATTTGGTGGGTGGACAGACGACTATCACGGACTGCTACGACACCGAGAGAGACGAATGGAGACCAATATCAGTGATGAAGGAGAGGAGGATGGAGTGTGGAGCTGTGGTAATAAATGGTTGCATTTATGTGACGGGGGGATACTCCTACTCAAAAGGGACTTATCTGGAAAGCATTGAGAAATATGACCCCGAGCTGGACGCGTGGGAGATTGTCGGCACTCTGCCCAGCCCGACCAGGTCGCATGGATGCGTTTGTGTTCGCAGTGTGTGATGACTTGTTATTGCTAACACTTCTTCACAGTTATTTTGTGCCATGTTAAGCTGGATCCATTCCTTCATGCAGCTATTTGCCAAACTTTAAATATGGTGACACCTAAGTGTTTCATTTAGAACTCAGGGGGCTTTTGAGTAGAACATTTATGAACTTTTTGCTTTAGATTGAAACTGAATATTTGAAAGAAATTGTATGAATGTAATTTAATAATATTTAAATCCCTATCACTAATATGACACTTTTATCAGAGCAGCTGCAGTATAATGAAACTTAATAAAATGAATTACTATACTTTTGGTGTGATGGCTGAATTTATTTATCACTTCTTAACATAATGTTTTGCTTACATGACAACATTCATATTGATCTTATACTGATGTTTTTGTAGATGTTATAATTTGAATAGGTATATGGTATTGATGGTAATTGGATTCTTGGTAATTGTCATGGAAATAAAATTGAGCTCTTTTCGTATGAAAATAATTTGCAAATATCTGGATGTGTTTTACTTAAAAGATAAAAATTCAGTGAAATATAACTGAAAAATATATCGATCCCCAAAAAATAAATCTGGTGGCATAAAGTGGCATGTATATGCTTAAACATGAAAATAACATTAAACAATGTAATAACAAAATTTACCAGGAGAGCATAGGATAAAATGGAGTTGAACTTTTTAAAAAGATTAATTAAAATAGAATAACAATATACCATTTATTTTTGTTTAATTTTTTTCTTTCAATTTTCATCTGATATAGTAACAAAACTGTTGATAAGAATAGAATTCATGTGACTGCAGTCAACTCCCTGAATGGATATAAATCAGAATCGGAATTTTAAATCTAAATTTATCCTCAAGGGCATGTAGGTGGGCAAAGAGCCACAAAATCAAAAGATTAAGAAGAAAGAAAACAAAACCTCAGAAAATAAAAAGTTGGGTGAGCAAAAGCAGCAGATTGTGAACAGTGGCAGGCCTTCTACCAGGAACAGTATCTGTGACTGCAGAGCTTTTAAAGGCAGCGATGTCCATATAAAACAGCAAGTATATTAAAAGCAGCCATTAAGAACACCCAACCCCTCTCCCAAAAAAAACAAAAAAACAAAATATTATACGCAGAATGATAATATTGCAGAGTGTAAACTAAGTAAAAGTGAGATAGCTTCTAACAATGAGATGATATATACAGCATACCATATATATTGGGGCTGTCTTATCTCCATATAGATTGAGTCTTGTAGATGTACATATGAAGAGGAGTCCATCACTCTTAAAGAGTGTACAATCGTATAGAAATTGACTTCTTGAAAAAGTTTACATGACTGAATGTTAAACAAATCTCTTTGTTAGACTCTTTTTATATTTACTGACTACGGTATAATAGTTAAATTATTAAATTGTAATCAACCACAACACCACAGGAGCCACAGCGCCCCCGTGCTGCCTGATTTTACGTCATCACGCATATCGTGTGACCGCTCGCTGTGTCTTTTGGTCCTCACCGCGTTCCGTAGCACGCAGTTCTTCCACAACGTGTGAGCGGAGAAGTGAAGAGTTCAGCCCTCTCAGCGGTTCAAAGTGTTACAGACTGTGTCTCTAAACACCGTAAGTATGGGTTCGAATGTCACTGGAAATGTATTTCGTTTCATATTCGTGTCCGCGTTATCTGCAACTTATTTTATACTGTTTACAGATTAAATGAGGAGACGCCTGCCGGCTTGAACAGCGTGCAGCCGATTGTCAAGTTACCCCGAGTATAAAATGACAAATTAAACTTTCTTCCTAAATGACTCGGAGCTAAATAATAGCTACACTGACTGCAGTATGCACTAAATAATGCGACTCGGTAATGTACGGTCTTTAGGTTCGTGTCGTTTGGCGACGCAACGTGCCTGCAATTAAGCTAAGCTAACGGATTAGCCAATAAGCTAACTGCTATGGCAGAAAAGTCTCTTGTATTTACTTTGCCTGCTAGTTTTGTTTTTCTCTTGTAGGATTTTCCCCTGAACTTATCTATGCCGCTTAATCCCTTTCTGGTGAAATACGATTCGTACATTATGCTTGCTGGCTGCTAAAACGTTACGACTCCCCTCAGAAAGCTGCCAGTTGAATCTCAAACGAGAGATGCTTATTGCCCTTCAAATGCGTTGAAAAGACGTTCTCAGGTTATCCTTCCCATTCCGAGGGAAGTGAAAGTGAAGAAGAATCAAGACCTGCACTGATTTGTTGATTGACAGATGCCTCAATGCAAAGTCATCCAATCAAAAGCCATCTAAGTGATAAATGTGTAAATTTAGGTGCAAACGTGAATAACAGGAGTGCTGTTTCATATGAAGTCATGTCTTCGTTTCCTTCTATTAACGGTGAATGAATGGAGACGTTGTGTGTTCACCTTTCTGTTGATGATGCAACAAGAATTGTTTGAATTGCCTGCTGTCCAGCTGGTTTTAATAAATTCAGCTAGTTTTTAAATGTTAGTCCGCATTTTATTCATTGAACTAAAAACGGTGGTCTATATTTCCGTCAGTGTATCATCTGTGTTTTTATCTGTTACAGTTTGCCAGACAGAACAATCATGGCAGAAAAGCAAGGAGAAATGTCTCCAGTTGAGATGAAAGTGGCCCGACAAGTCGAGGTACTGCAGATTGAAGCACTTTATTACCCTGATCAGTTGAATCCAGGCCTTTTACAAAGTATTTTGTTTTATTCACACCTAGTACTACTTTGGGGATCACAATCTTCCACGGGACAAGTTTCTCAAAGAGCAGCTGCAACTGGAAGATGGCTGGGTACCTTTGGAGACGATGCTAAAGTTTAACAGGTTTGTTTTTGTTTTTTCAGTCATTAGCTTCTAAACTTATCAACTTAAGACTTGATGTGACTTTTGTGTAAAATCAACATATTGTTGAACTGGGTGAATTGAATTACTGTATTCCAAATTGTCTTCAAATGTTTGAATTAAAGTATTTTGTGCTAAAGTTGTGTCGCGAGGCCATCTGATTGAATGTTGGCAATCAACAAAATGAACACAGTGTTTTTTTCTCTCTTCCTGGGAGAATAGAGATGTGACATGACAATGTTGCACATTTTTTATTCTTATTTTTTTAAAAAAAATTGATGTCAATTGCTATACAAACATGGAGTAGATCAACAATAACGACTCAATTCCAGAGTCCATATTTACTACAGCATCGTCTGGATCACACACTGAGATGCATTTTGTTCCATACACCAGGTCCTGAGTGGGTCTATATCCGGGGTCCTGATAGCCAGTGTCCTGTGTGTTTTAGGTCTCTGCCCAGTTGCAACACACCTGAATGCTATATGGGGCTCGTTATTGGGCTTTTTTACAAGCTTGATGATGACATCAACATTAGATTGAGATGTACTGAAGCTGGGAGACATCCAAAACTTGCAGGACATTGGCCCTTGAGTCCTGGAATTTAGGAGCCCTGATCTATATGATTAATATAAACAGTTAAAAGGACTGGATGGGTGAATGTGTGAATGGATGGGATATGTTGTGCATTTCCATTTGTGTGGTGGTTGTAATCAAAACAAATGCAAAACAATTAGAAACAACTCCAGGTCTGCCCCAATCGTGCTTGGAAATACTTCATAGTACATCAGTAGTGACTTTGACCTAAATTGCATTATGCTTTCTATTGTGGGGATCACAAACTGAATTGATTTCAGTGAGCACTTTGCTGAGACATTTAACTCTTCAAGAATGTTTTAGGATTTAGGTTTGTTTCCACATGACTTCTCAGTGCGATAATGTCACAGATGGCAGCTTATTAGATAGAGCAACAGTGATCTCTTATAAAATGCACTGAAGAAAGATGAAAAAAAAAAAATCTCTCCAACAATCCAATCCCAAATAATGACCTTTTGGTGTCAGGCGCCAGGAGAGAGGAGCAGGACCGCAGTGCATGTTGCAGACAGCTGAGCCCTGAGACAAACTGTACTCGCCCGCCGCCTTGGCTTCTATTTGCTGTGTATACTTGTCTGCTTGAAGTCTTGCCCAGCACTTTCAAATTATGTCCTGTACATCAACCAGCTCATGACAGAGGCTTGCTAAAGCATTTCAGGTTGGCAGGGGGAAGGCAGTATAAATAGGTTCGTCTGTGATCTTCACAATAAAAATATTCTTGAGAAAAAGTAAAGTGTCTTAATAAATATGACACAGTTATAACTTGTGACCACGGCTGTAGTCGGAGTGGCCTCATACTGGATAAGCAACTTACAGGATGTGCTTCAGCTTCAGAACCAAATTACTCACCTTTGTAAAATATAATTACCATAAGGATGTAGACATGGGTACCTTACACATTTGAATGGATACAGTACCTTGGAATCGATACCGGTACTCAACGGTACCAATTTTCAGTACTTTTGTGTATTTATGTACTTATACAATATGTTAGTTTTCAATCTAACATTTGTAAATATGTAAGCTTTAACAAACATCAAAACAACATCCAACTGTTTGTATTATAACATTACAGTTTAATACATTTCTGCAACATGAAAATCCTTGACTACATCTTAGCAGCATTCTTTCTTAATAATGCTCAAATTAAAACTGAGCTGCACATACTCACTCCTTTCCTCTGGAAACATTGTGATGGTAGATCTGTGATAGAGCTGTATATCTGAGACTGTCAACCCCTTTTTTAAAACAGTTTCAGCATTTCATGAAAATAAAAATGGTGTATTTCAAAACATTGAAATATTTCACAATGTTTGAGACAACAACCCATAAATATCACAATGCATTTTGAAAATTGCTTGTAATCTTGTAATTTGAGTTACAAGAAGTACATTAAAAAAAAAAGTGATTTTAAAAAATGTATATTTTGAGAAGCAATTAGAAATCCAAGGAACGATGAAGCAAGTTGATGGTTCAAACTCTACTCACGTTTTTAATGCGTTTCCCCCAGCTCAAATTTGAGGACAAAAAATGATTTTATATACTGTCAAAAAAAGCAGGATTGCACAAATGTTACCTTGGCTGTCCGTCTTTTCTCGCCCTCTAGAGGTTGAGGATATCAATGCATACAAAATGTAGGAGACATCTTGAGTGACACTGGCAATTGTCTTCATGCTGCTATTGTTCAATATTATTTTGGAAGAACTAAGAACATCACAGTCACCTGACGGTAGTTTTTCAGGGGAAAGACAACGGTGGAAAGATGGTTTTTCCTTTTAACAGGAAGAAACCTGCACGGATTCTCTGAATATTTATTGACGCGTTTTGTTCTCTTCTCAGATTGAGGTCTATAACCTCGGACGTCAGCGTCGTCGTCGCAGCTCTGCAGAAATCAAAGACCGGCCTGTTGGAGTTGAATGAAGACAAGACTAAAATCAGGAGGTCTCCAAGCAAACCCCTCCCTGAATTTAATGAAGAATACAAAGATGCCCTGAAAAATAAGTCTGTCTACATCGTAAGTTTGCAATACTGAATGCTCAAATGATCAACACAGCAGAATAGAAATAATGTAATGACATCCCGTTCTTGAAGTTCATTCAACTGTTTAAATCTGGCTTTTGTTGTGGTCCTGCAAGCAGCACATTACAATTGTCTTTGAAATGGCATTGATGTTTTAGTCTTCTGCTGATAATTTTAGGTTATTTCACTGAAAACACAAGTATCACGGAATTCTTTGTGACTGCATTGCAACATTAATTTTGTCATGTCACATAATAATTTGCATTGAAGAAAAATGTACACAATCAGACTTTTCTTTGTTCTAAAACACTCCAGTCCTTTTTCTAATCTGATGGAATATGTTGTGGCTTTCAGAAAGGTTTCCCTCTCAACACAACCCTCGATGAGATTCAGGAGTGGCTGAGTGGAAAAGGATCCATTGAAAACATTCAGATGAGGAGAAATCTGGAAAGGCAATTCAAGGTAAATAAACCTCAAATCATTACTTCACATGTTTGATGGAGTCATGATTCAAATGATATATATTATTTCTTTATAGGGATCGGTATTCATCTGTTTTGAGACAGAGGAGTCTTCCAAGGAATTCCTAAAATGCTCGGACATTAAATCGTTCAAGGACAATGAGATGATCGTGATGTCCAGGTCAGTCAGTCGCTGCCTCGGCGGATGAATGAACTTTTCTCTTAAAATGCACTGGGGATAAAAATGGACAGCTCTTTCATGCTGAAACTCATTTGTTATGACATTTTTTGTGACAAATAAAAAAAACAGATCTTTCCCCCTCAAATTGTAAAAAAAAAAAAAAATGATCGTTTACAAAAAAAAGAAAACACGGGATGCACACTGAGGATACTGACAGCGCATATTGTGACGTCACTATCCGGCTTTACATGCAATGAGAGACCAGCTCGAGTTTTCAGGAATCATTATTTAAAGTGGGTCGTAGCTGCTTTTACGTGTAAAAGAAGGACCCAAGCGCAGTGGAACGTCACTGCTTTTTTAAAAGATCCAGGTACGTGTAAACGTGGCCCAAGTCTTTGACGAGGGGATTTTGAAAAGATGTGCCGCAAATGGGTGTTCATGAATTGCTGATCACGAATATGGCTGGTTGCCATGATAACCCGCACTTAGGTGTTCAAATAGCATTAAACTTTTCAGCCTCAAAATTGACATTTTAATTGTTCCCAGCTTGTGTAATCATGTTAACGTGTCACTGTAGTCACTGATCTTTTTGTTTTTTATTTTCCCAGGGAAGACTACCATGCCAAGAAAGCAGAGGAGAGGAGAAACGCAAAAGCAGAAACAAAAGCCAAAGCTCGACAGTGAGTACAAAAGCAGTAGAATTTGTGTCCTGAAAACATTTCCAATTTGACATTTTCATCTTATAAAAAACTTGTTATTTAGCAACAAGGAACAACAACAGAAAGATGCAGAGGACAAAGAAATGGTAAGAACATTGAAGCTCACAGCACCTTTTGATAAAACTGTTCAATTAAAAATAAAACTTTGTTCCTGATCTTTGACTTGTAATGCAGGGCCTGCTGCTCAACGAGAAGACTGGCTGTCTGTTGAAGTTTTCTGGAGATCTCCATGATGTTTCCAGAGAAGATTTCCATGCTTTGTTCTCTGGGCATGGAAAGATAAAGTGGGTTGACTTCACAAGAGGAGCCAAAGAGGTAGAATAAATAAATAAATATATATTCTTTTTTAAATGGTGGCATTTTACTAAACTGGTGGGTTTTAAAACTTTTTCTATAACTTTCAAGGGCACCCTTTTATTCGATGGAAATGCAAAGGAAGCATTTGAGAAGGCCAAAAAGGACAAAGGAGAAGACCTGAAAGTCAAGGACAACAGTGTGACGTGGGAGCTGCTTGAAGGAGAGGAGGAGAAAGAAATGATGAAGAAGATCATTGAAGCCCAGCAGGAGTCCTGCAGCAGGTCCAAAGGCAGAGGTAACTACATTTACTATCAGTGCAGCAGTTTCAATATGAAAATAAACTATTAATCCTAGACGCCACGTCCTCTCTGCATGCGGGTAACTTTGGGCGGTCGCGTTTAAGCTGTAGTTTGAGAGATCAAAATGGTTAGTATACTGGTTTTATCAGTTGGTATAAAATGTGTACAAAATGAAGGTCATATTAAAGTTTTTTGCCGTAGTGACTGGAGGCATTGGCTTGACCATTTTCCTGTCGAGTCAATATTCTGAACAAACCTCATTTAGCAGCAACCAGCACTTAGAATTTGATTCCAGAATGAAGTTTTCAGATGATCAGCTTGTGATCTCGTATATTTTCTGACATCAAGGGGGACGAGGACGAGGATTCGGCCGAGGACGCGGAGGCCGAAGAGGAAGAGGAGGCAGAGATCAAGGCAGAAATGCATATCAAGGAAAGAAGACGAAGCTTGACAGTGATGATGAAGATGGTAAGTTGAGCACCACTCATTTGAATGTTTTTTTAAATTTTTTTAAATCTGTCCGTGACGTGTTAAGCCATCATTTCATTGACGCCGACTTTTGACTGTCTTCCAGCGCCCGCAGCTCCAAAGAGAGAACGAGAAGACACTGATGGACCTGCAGCAAAAGTCCCCAAAACTGAAAACGGTTCTTAATTATGAGATCTCAGCCAGAATGTTTCTTTTTTTGTGAAAACCTTTATAACATTATTTACATTTATTAATCCATTCCAGTGAACACTTCAACTTCAGGCTTTGGAGAATCGCAGGAAGTCCACCTCGATGTCAACCTAGAGAAATATTTGCAAAGCAGGGTGTCAGTTTTCAGCCTTTGAAGTCCCTTACGTTGTGCCTCTCATCTTATTTGTGTTGCATATTTTGCTTAAGACGATAATTTGATTTTATTCATGTCCGAAAAATGCGTGCTTCCAGGCAGTGATTTTATTTTATCCGATTTCAGTTTTTGTGTGACAGATGCAACCTGTGTGCCATTGTTTTGTGGATTTCCGCCATTGGATGATTTTTGCGTGGTCGTACTTTTATGTTTGCAATTATGAATAGCAAATACAACCTTTATAGAAAGAAATGTTTCAGTGTGTTCCATTCTTTGCTGCTCGTTAACATACTGTCAGGAATGATCTGTGAACTTACTGATTTCTTTTTGTGGAACTTGTAAGATGCTGGCAAGTCGTACCGTAGCTCTGTGAAGAAAGCATGTTGTCAGCGTTGAAACATTTTTTCATTGCAGAGAAGATGATCTGTATCTTTCATACCTGCAATAACTTCCATCTTTACTCCCCAATCATTGGCTTTCTTTTGAATGTGCTGTAATTGGATGAGGAAAGACACGTCAGGCTTTACAGAGTCCGCGTAAAGATCGGTGAAAATAAAATGTTTTCTTGGAACTAAAATGGTCGATACCGACTTATGAGACTCTTGATCTGACTGGGCGAAATAAAGTCAGTTATGGGAAGAGGAAAGTAATTAAAACCAAATTTCAACCAGACATGAATTTGAAATACTGCTATAGTTAAATCATGAAAGTGGTCTGTCATAACTCGGCCCTCCAACGAGGAAAACATTTTAGTAAATCTAGCCATTGATTTTATAAATTCCTAAATGAAGGTATTAGAGCTTAATAGTTTATCTCCTCTGTGTCGTCAGTGGATCATGTGATCTGCTTGTTTTATTTGGTTTAAGTCATTCTGCTGAACATGCTTCTTCACACAACCTGAGCTATTTGGGATGAAGGGAATTAGTCAGAGAACCTCTGGTGACCCATTAATAGCACTTTACTGCAGGTTATGACTCAAAATGCCTTATAATGCACAACAAATGCTTTATATAAATGCAAAATGTCAGAAGTACTTGTTTTGTTGAGAAATGCAAATTAAGGCCTTTGTGATATTGATAACATTTTCAAAATGTGATTCTCCTGCAGAGCCAGTGTGATGTAAAACACTATATACCTCCCGTGTTGACGTTTTATGAAGCGAGTATACAGCTGTCCTTGCCATGGTTAAAGCAGCTCGGAGGAACTTCATGTCAATGCCTTAAATGGAAATGAAAGAAAACGATGTTAGATCAATGAGTCCACAAATACACTTTTAGTCTGCTGATCTTCCTTCTAGTTGTGCAGTTTACTCGCAAGTACATTCAGTATAAAGTATCACGCCTCCTTTACATCTTGTAATGTGATAACAAGCCATATAAACAACTGTTAATTTGTCTGAAATGTCCTATACAGCTATCTTTAAAAATGAGGGGTGTATCAAAAGCAACCATGCTGGATGTTTTTGAAAATCTGCTTCTGATTAAAGGACTGAAGATAATTACAATTCACATGCATATATCACACAGGTGCTGCAAAGTCAAAAGTCCCAGACTTAATGTTTGATGTTTAAGCTGTTCAAAGCACTATTACTAATTATATCTCGTTGAGGCAAAAAGAATAAATGAAAATCTGATGACATTAATCTGGATTGGTCTGATGGTACAGCTAGATTATGGCTTTTTACATCAAATCCTTCCTCCATAGTGTGTCGTAAGTATGGATATCTCAATCTCTAAGCATGTCTGTTTTTTTTTTTTACAAGTTTTTTACATTTTCTGTGGGGGAATCGATTGATAGGTTCCCTGAGATTGACCCACAAGGGAATATATTGTTAGAGCAAACAAAAAAGATACATCAATTCTCACCTTTGTGTTTGGTTCCAAACGGTGGATTCATTATAACAGTGTCAAACTTTTCAGCATAAGCTTCTGCCTCCAGACAACACAAGTCGCACTGGAGCAGATCCACGTTAGTGAGCTCAAACTCCTCTGCATTTCGTCGAAATGTGTCCAGCGCGTCTTCGTCGATGTCAAAGCCAACACACAAGCTGCAGAGAGAGGAGGACACGGTGAAGCTGTGAGAGAAGAGCCACGATCTCAATGGAAGCAGGGTCGCGGAAGAGTTGGGAGCTCTCACCCGGCGTCGAGCATCGCAGCGCCGATGCTGAGGACCCCGCAGCCGCATCCCAGGTCTGCCACCAGTTTCCCCTCAATGTCACCAAACGAGCTGTGGATTGTGTACAACATGCAGGCGGCGATGTGCGGACTGGTCGGATACTGCTCCAGGAGAACTTTGGGCTCCTCGAATGTGTCCACCTGCTGCAGGCAGCTTTCCAACTCTTTCAGTTTCATTCCTTGGGACTGAAATGTTTCCAACCTGTGCTACAGCTACGCCACAAGCGCACCAAATAAGTTATAATGGCTTGTTTGAGCCTGTGTTTTAAGACAGTGGTCCAAACATGTCTAGAGGCGACTTCCGCACAGCCGTGTGCTTCAACCAAAACATGCCGACGCGCACCAACCGGAAACGTTATTTCTTTCCCCCTAACCACCAACTAAAGTCGCTTATAAACAGTAATGAAAATGTCATAATATTTATTTGTGTAGCAATATAAAGAATAAGCCGGTGTGATGATAAAAAGGGAAAACAACTGCGAAGTAAATGCGAAGAAAACATAAAAACAACAGTATTCAGACTACAATAAGGAAGTAATATGACAAAACAAATAAAGCTAATAATCAAATTAACAGAAGAGAAAAGTGACAGAGTGTCTGATTATGTGGCTTCATTCAAATTAGCACAACCTAACAGAATAAAATTGAACTCAATTCAATATAACAGCATCAAGTCTCATCAAGTCTGTAAAAGTTGTCTTAAATTATGTTCGATGATTTTGTAGGCCTGATTTTAAAGAAAATCACAGTCATGTACATATACTTATAGTTAAAGTTCAGTTTCACATATGTTTTGACAGAAGAAATAAACTGAATAGAAGCAGCATGTGGAGGTGAGATGTACAGGCTTTCAGAATCTCACACTGAAACACCTGCATACCAAAATAGTTTCATTAACCAAAAAAGGAAAAAAAATGAATCAAGTACAAAGTTTGAAACAACACAACCAAGATAACAGAAAAAAATGGTTTACTTAATCTTAAAAATCACCTTATTCTAACTGAATTGTATCTATCTTTATGTGATTTCTCAGTTATTGTCTTTAAATTCAAACCACTTTCATTTTTATATTTTAAATAACTCTTATTTTCAGTTTTATCTGTTTTTATTTTTAAATTTAATTTTTCATATCAACATTTATCTAATTTTCTTGTATCCTCTGAATAGGTATTGTCCAGTTTTCACATCACACTTGTTTTTTTTTTAATTGATTTTGTTAAATTCTCTTCTTAATGGTATTTTACAGTACTACATTACTCATTATCACAATCACAATAGTCACTCAGTCATGTGCAGGGCACAAGAAAGGGCAAACAAACAGAAAATATTGTTCTGTGTGTTTGCTGTTTCCAGACAATAGATAATAGAGAAATGTAAAAGTATGAGCTTAAGTTGCAAAGTGGACAAAGCTTGAAATGTAGAACAATGTCAAAACATTGCATGACTATTGGGTTGTGAGTGCATTTTGTGCCACAGTCCCTCCATCATTTCCATAAATGCATGACACAGAGGTTATGTGCAACAAAAGATAAAGTATGTAATAAAATAAAGTGAATTAACTAAAAACAGCAACAAAAAAAGACTAAAACAGCCGAAAAAGTACTCTAATAATAATAATAATAATAATAATAATAATAATAATAAAAATAAATAATAATAATGATAATCAGAAACAGTTTGCCATCAACGTTCCAAAATTTAATCTATTGGTCATTGGAGGATGTCAAATCATTCTTAAAAAATTTCATGCAATTCAGGTGAGTAATTTTTGCGAAAAGTTGGTAAAATACATACATAAGTACATACATACATAACATAACATAACATAACATAAATACACACAAATGAAACATAACTTTCTTGGTCCAACTTTTGCAAACGAAGGTAAATATGTGAAGAAAAAATTAATAAATGGAAGGATAAAAATGCTAGCATAGCTAAAACTGCTATCACCAAGTGGTTATAAATAGTCAAATACCTAAAGCAGCCAAAAATAGCCAAGAGATGCATAAAATAGCCAATGTGAAAAAAATAGAGGGGGGAAATCTCTAAAATTGGCTACAAGAGCTAAAATTGTCATAAAACATATCTAAATTCTACCTATGACGCTTTATGTATGCAACTAAATGTTTGTTTGTACAGCAATTTTTTTTAAAGATTTTTTTTAGTATAGTAGACATGTGTTATACCATGGCTCAAAACAAATTGTGTTTGGTGGGAAATTATGAAAACAGCTCTTTTGGTCTGACACTATAGGAGTAACTAAATGCTTTATGTGACAATTGGGTAAACAAACTATTAAAGTGAAACTTCGAATTTGCCACGTGATGGTGACGCTGCAGGGGTGTGTGTGTGTGTGAATCCGTGTGTTACATATGAAGTTTTTTCTGCATCATTTGTCCCAGATGTTAACTTGGCTCTTATGTTCTTAGCTGATAGTGCGTGTTGTGGCAGATCACGGGAGTCTGGCGGAAAGCCCGGACTGGATTCGACTTGACTGGGACGGTCCCGCACAGGCCGTCAGTTGCCGTAGAAACATAAAACAACACAGGACTCGGATGACTGTGCGGAGCGGAAGCAGCTTCAAACAACCGGCCTCTTCATTTATCACACACGGGCACCTACAAGTGGATTTTCTCTTTGCGGTCAATATTATTCACTGAGCAAAGAGCGAAAGTTAATTGAGCGTGCTAGGCCAACGCCGACGTAACGATCCGTATCGCGAGAAAAGCCGAGAACATGGAAACAAGACAACAAAAATAAATTTGTGGACGACAAGCCAGAGAGCATGATGGCGGCGTCGCTGCTGCGCCGGGACAAGAAAGCCACTGCCGCCCACTTAAAGGCAGACTTAAACCGGACTGACAATAGCTCCGGGCTGCGGCAGCTCCAGGAGCTGCTCGACGCGGTGCTCGATCCCGAGAAACCAGCGGGGGACACCGAGGCTCTCGACTGGTGTAAATGTCTGATCGCGGGAGGCGAAGGTTTCGAGGAGTTCTGCAAGACGGTCCGGTCCTATGACAACGCCACCCTGTGCGGCTTGGTCTGGACGGCCAATTTCGTGGCGTACCGATGCCGGACCTGTGGCATCTCCCCGTGCATGTCGCTGTGCGCGGAGTGCTTCAACAACGGGGACCACACGGGCCATGACTTCAACATGTTCCGGAGCCAGGCCGGCGGGGCCTGTGACTGTGGAGACAGTAATGTCATGCGAGAGAGCGGGTGAGTCCGAGCGAGCCGCGAGCTAAGCTGGCTAAAGCTAAAGCTAACTGACTGGGGGGGGGGATCGCTCTGACAGCGGCCTGGATCGATAACGCCGGCAGATCCGTGGTACCTGGAGCCGTTTATGTCAGCGTTAGCAGCGGGCAAAGCAACGCTTTGGAGCCGTTGTTCGCTCCTGGCATGTATTATTAGGAAACACTCTCATTGGGCAACTCTGTCGAGACTTACAACGACGAGTAAACATCCTCAGATAATATACTTGTAGATCTGTGACAAATCAAAATTAACAATTTGATTTGTCCCCCATGTTAACACCTCTACAGTGTCAAGGTTGACAGTAATAAAACATTGACAGCCTGTGTGCTGTATTTGTCTCAACGTCACGTCTCTATTCTTGTTTATATTTGTTCCATGTCATATACACATGATGATAAACAAGCTTCAAAAATACATATCACGGAGTAAAACTGTGTAAACATGATAGTGTTAAATATGCTAATCTACATGAGGCTGTATCATTAAAACTTATTTGTTTTGAGTAATTTTCCCACACATAATAATCAAGCACAGGCTTAAGCAATAAGGGCAAGGTGTATAATAGTTTCAGTGCTTTATGACTCATAACAAAAAAGAGAAACGAGTCACAAAGGTTTTTCCTGCATCCAACCATCTTTAACCTCAGCCTTACCAAATATTAGATCTATTTAGTGATGTGCTATGTAAGAAACAAACAAAAAAAAACAAGTGAAGACTGAAACTGTAAAACACCCCCCCTCGGGAACCCATTAGTATAATAACATGTTTAGTTTATTGCAATAACAACCGTTCTCCTTTTGACCTCTTTATGAGCTAAAACCTTTTTTCTCCTCCCCGGCAGCTTTTGCCGTCGGCATCGGTTGAGAACGGGAGAAAATGTCCCGTCCATACCTCGAGACCTCCTCTTGATGTCTGAGATGGTTCTTCCTCGCTTCATCCTGTACATCATACAGTATCTTAGAGATGGATATGTTGAACCAGGTAAATGACAAAAAAAAAAAATGTATAGAACATAATGTACTTGTGCCCACCAGCTGAATGCATTCGATTATCTTCTACATCACTGGAGCCACTGTAATTCTCAGCATTCCCTCTTTCATATTTTGGATGTTGTATAAAATGTTTACATCTGAAATTACATAAATAATGGGGGGCCCCCCCCCTGATGTTTTCTCTTATCTCTTATCTCACCTTTCCAGACACCTCAACTGAGCGAGACCTACAGAAAGTTCTCCAACAGCTGGAGCCTCACATCTCCTTCCTGGAGGAACTTACGAAAATGGGCGGCGCGATGAGGACTGTCCTGACAAAGATCTTGACCAATCAGCAAACATTCACTGACTTGAGCATGGGTAACTATCAAGATGTGACCTTCAAGAATGTTCGTTCAAAATGGCTTTCGTGGTCATTTTCAAATATCCTAATGCCACGGTTTACATTTGTTTGGTGCAGCCATAACTTTTATTAAAGAAAATTCCGGAATGGTGATATTTTAGGTCTGTGTCAGCAGGACAGTCACAACTCACAAGACTCAAACGTTCACACGTTTCAGCACTTACTTGAAAAAGGAAACAAAAAAAAGTTCCTATTTGTTGTTGAGGCCTCTTTTTCACTTCACTGTCACAGGCCAAGAAGATAATTTGTACGCAAAAAAGAACTATGACAAGTACTTGTCGGCACTCAAGAACTCGTTTTTGGTCTCTGTGGAGGAGAAAGCTCAAGGTGCCACAGCGGACGTCCCTGTCGGGGCTGAAGGAGGTGCAGGAGCAATGGCCCTGTTGGGTAAGAATATTAGTGCCTCAGTTCTGTTAATTATCAAAAATCTTTTTTCTCTTTTTAATTCTTGATAAATTTTCTTCTTTTTTATATATATGTCCGTGCCAGAAATAAGCTGTTTTCTAATTGTTTAATGCCTTAACGTGCAAAAATTTGAATGTCTCATGTTATTCTCAGATTGTAATTTCAGTAAAATTGACCAATAAAAGGGTTGCTAAACTAACACACGCTTCAACACTTACAGCCAACAACCACAAGTGATGTGTGTCAGTTTATTTAAGTCAACCACTGTGGCAACAATTTTCTATTCCAGCATCTTTCTGTTTGTTTGATCGTTGTGGCTGACGGCTAATTGTTGTTTAATATTTGTGTTGTTTTAGGAACTACTGGACCAGGGAGCCCAGATGAGTCTAACAAGGAGGTATTGCTCATTATAACACTTGAATAATCTGATTACATTCAATTTAATTTTAATTTTTAAAAATGATTCATCGGTTTTTAAAAGAAAAAAAAATCTATCAAAACATGATTAGATTGGTCTCTTGACTCGTTAATATTTAATGATGCTAAATGCCCTTTGCCGATATCTTCAAGCTCAATTTATGATTGTGATCTGATTCCTCTGATCAAATGTATATAGTGTAATTAACCTATAGGTACTAGGGAATGTCTTTTGCACTTGTAAGAATTGACGATATTTTGCGTTTTGCAGGAGGATCAAGATGGAGGACAGTCTGTTGGTCAGAGGAAGAGGGTCAAGCTGAGCAGCAGTACCAGAGGTGAATGTACAAAGGAAAGACAGGTTCGGAACACTAGTTTTGACTTCCTGCTTACTCATTCTTTTCCTGCCCTCAGACCCGCGCATTATTGAATCTCTGAAACACAAATACTTCCTGGAAGAGCTGCTGTTTTGGACAATAAAATACGAGTTTCCTCAGAAGATGGTCACCTTCCTTTTAAACATGCTGCCAGATCAAGATTACAAGGTATTTTCCCCTCGGTGTCGATGTGCCTGCTGGAAGTTTGGCCTCTTGACAGTCCTTTAGAGACCAACATCACAAAAGTAAGCTCCTTTTCTTTTTTTTGTCTCTGGCAGATCACATTCACCAAAACATTTGTCCAGCATTACGCCTTCATCATGAAAACACTGATGAAAAGCCACGAGTCGGATACCATGTCCAACCGCATTGTACACATCAGTGTGCAGCTGTTCAGCAACGAAGAGTTGGCCCGACACGTCACAGAGGAGTGTGGACTGCTGGAGGTCATGGTCACAGTGCTCCTCTACATGATGGAGAGTTGCCTTATTAAAAGTGAACTTCAGGGTAAGTGTCCTGGACTGCACGTGTCATCTCACTTGATCTTGTTTGAGAAGAATAAAGTAAGGTTCAGGAACGAAAACAGAGTTTCTATGTTTTAGGACCAAATGCCAATTCATTTCTCAGTAATTTGAATTCTGGAAAAAGCATGCACAGATGTTTCATCTCTCTCTCCTGTGCTCTGGTTGTGAAGACATTTTCTTTTGATGTCTTTTTTTTTTCTTTCTCTTTCTTTGAAAAAAAATGTATCAGTCCTGTTATTGTTCATTTTCTGAATTTTTTCCTTTCATTGTTTCCTTCCTTTAGATGAAGAGAACAGTCGCCATGTGGTGGTGAACTGCAGTGAAGCACTATTGAAGAACAACACCTACTGGCCCCTCGTTAGTGATTTTATCAACATCCTCTCACACCAAAGTGTAGCCAAAAGGTTTCTGGAAGACAAATCACTGTTGATGCTGTGGATGAGCTTTGTTTCATTTTTCCAAGGTAAGTCAGGCAATGACGGTTTTTTTTTTGTTTGTTTTTCATTCCCATTCTCATGGCAGCAGTTACTAAACATTCCATTTAGGACGTGTAAAGCAGTTGTTGGCCAAGCATTAGTTCTAGAAAGTTTTAAATGCATTTGTAAGTCGAGCATTTATTGCATATTTGTTCTTCTTGTTCCTCTTGTTCTTAGTTCCTTAATGCAAAAAAAATCTTTTTACAGAATTGTTCATTTATAATTCTGTTGCAAACAAGAACATTCTTTAAATGGACCTTTGATGTTGCCTTTAAAAAAACGTGGCACTTATAATAAAATGTCTAAAGAGACAATCATTGGCTTTATGGATAACATACAACTATGTCAGCTGCCGCTGCAAGTGGTCAGTGATGGCCATGAATAAATCCTTGAAAAGTGGGTTTGATATAAAATAGTTTTTTGGAGATAATGAAATAATGTTGAAGTATGTGAATGACTGAAAGAAGATTAGGTTAGCATTTTTGAGATGAAATTTTGGGAAATTTCTAAATTCTTGCAGAAAGAAACTTGCATGTTTGATATATATGTGTGTGTGTCTGTGTGTGTGTGTGTGTGTGTGTGTGTAGAGGAAAAATTGTTCTTTTGCCCATTAAAAGTTCCACACCTGCACTTTGGGTTCATGCAATAACTTCCCATATTATTTTTGTGCTTGTTGGAAGCTCACTTCTACCCTGCCTTATTAAACCATATGACTGCAGCTATAATTCCTCCTTTACTTCTTATTTGAAAGCAGATAAAACACTGTGTGTTTTGGTTAGAGCTAATTTATTTGATAATATATGCATAATGTATTCTCAGTCCTCGGTAAGCCTTACCTTGCCTCCACTGTAAATGACACCATTACTGTTTAACTCTTTGTCACTGAATAAGATTTGTGGTTGGTGCTGCTCATTTTGCCGTGCTTAACTCCACCACGACCCTAAAAATAAACACTCACCCGTGTTTAGTGGGCTTGAGTATCGTCTGGCCGACGCTTTGAGCCGAGTGTCACTATTACATTGTATACATGTGGATTGCACTGCTCTTGCAACCAACAGGGTTTAATGAATGTTTGCAGACTTGTGGCATATGTTTACATATGCATCTATTTCCACACGTGCATGCACAGAGCGAGGAGCGGAATGTTTCATATCTTTATTCCAGGGTTTTATTGTTTTGTCAATTTTAAAATGCCTAAGTGAGTATCAGGAAATTCTGGCATGCGATGACTGTTTGAATTTCCTGCTGTGTTAGGTATGAACCTGAACAAGCGAGAGCTGAACGAACACGTGGAATTTGAGTCTCAGACATACTATGCAGCCTTTGCAGCTGAACTTGAAGCCTGTGCTCAACCAATGTGGGGTCTCTTGACACACTGCAAAGTCAAAGTGAGTCCCCGTCTCCACACTGCTCTTATTCAAAGGTCCTGGAACACTGCGTGATCCAATACATGTTTTAATATGACAACTGTTTGAACAGGAAACCCAGGAATACACAAAAACTGTGGTTCGCTACTGTTTGAAGACTTTGCAGATGTGGTTTGATACTATTTGCTTCATTGATGAGGTATGGTAAAATACAAAGTCACACTGTTTTATTTACAAAAAAAAAAATCTTTCTCATCCGGTGACACTCGCTTACTTCATGTCTTCCGTAGCCTGCTCCAAATCAAGTGACATTTCATCTGCCACTCCACCGTTACTATGCCATGTTCCTGAGTAAGGTATGCCAGTGGCTCTCGTCTGTCTGTAATCTATACTTCTGCTTTATATGTGGCTTTTTATGTGATGGTTATGTGTTTTTAAAAATTGCTAGGCTGTGAAATGTCAAGGTCTAGATCTGGACAGCCTCCTCCCCGACCAAGAGATGCTGATGAAGATCATGGTGCACCCACTCCAAATCCAGGTAACACTCTACGAGATGTCATGCTGTCGTCTTAAATGATCTGGACCTGAAGTAGTTGATTTATTTTGTTGATACATTTCGTTGTGTGTCTGCAGGCGTCCCTGTCGGAGATCCACAGCAACATGTGGGTCAGGAATGGTCTACAAATTAAAGGACAGGCCATGACCTATGTGCAGTCACACTTCTGCAACTCCATGATCGATCCAGACATCTACCTGCTGCAGGTGAGAAAACCAGACATTTTCTCAGAATATTAATATCAACGTTTTTTTTTTCTCCCTAATTTAATTTTGAATTCTTTTTATTACTACAGGTTTGTGCATCACGACTGGATCCTGACTACTTTATCTCAAGTGTTTTTGAAAGGTATGCTCTGTTTAATGAAGGTGCAATATATATTACAGAGAAGTTTTTTTTGGTTTGTTTGTTTTTTTTTTTCCTGTAACAAACATTTTATCTATGATCCTTTGCAACACAGGTTCAAAGTGGTGGACTTGTTGACCATGGCGTCTCAGCATCAGAATGCTGTGTTAGATTCTGAGCAAGAGAGACCAATGCTAGAGGGAGCACTGACCTTTCTGGTCATACTGACAAGCCTTCGCATTCATTTGGGTAAGTGGTACAACGTCTTCATCTCCGTCCTGGATTACCCCGTTCCTCATGTTTTGAATGTCGTCCTGCTCCTACGAAGCCGGAACTCAGGGGATGTTTCATGTCAAAGGATGTCTGATTAACAAACATTCTTGGGATATATTTTGTTGAGACTCTAGGAAAAATCCTGGTAGTGTGTTGTCATAGTAATACATGTTTTCAACATAATCCTGCTTTTGTATTTAAGGGTCTATACATACTGTCTAAGAATGGACAAATTTAGTTCTGATGACGTCCTGTCCTGCATTTCTGCTTCTCATTCATGAAGTATCGAATGTCCTGGATAGAACTTTATCTGCAACTTTTGAGAAAACAGGCAAATGTCTCGGTTTGTGTGGAGCATGTATCCACGTCAGTGCATGTGTCTGCAGGAAAGCCTCATAGCGAGGCCACTTATTACTAGAAGTTTTTTTTCTAGGTTTGTCCTTCATTAAAATACATTAAATCTCCCATTTTTGCATTACCGCAAAGAGCAGCTTTAGATAGTTCTAGGTCTTACTCTGATGTACTGCTATCTGTTAATGTGAAAATGAACATTATTAACTGAAAATAGCATTTGAACAATGCTTAATAATCAGAATGAATGAGGGCTTGATATTCTAAATGTTGTCTAAAGATTTTTTTTCAGGCTGCAGATACAATTGGATGCCCCTAATTAAAAAGAAGAGCTGTGATCGAGGGACTTGTTCATGTTTTTGTTTCTGTGAAATGTACAATGTCATCTAACAGCTTTCAATCTAGATCGATGACATTAAACTGGAAGCGTCTTCTTCTCTGTCCCACTATTCTACCCAACCTTTCTTTGCTCTCCTCTCTCACTGACAGGGATGACAGACGACGAGATCCTTCGTGCTGAAATGGTCTCTCAGCTGTGTATGAATGACCGTACACACAGTGCTCTGCTTGACCTGGTATCCTTCACTGATTAAAAGGAACACATTACAGGGGAGTTGCATTTAGTTATCCATGACCTGTTTTTCTCCTTAACAGTATATTTTCTTTAGATTCCGGAGAATCCCAACCCAAAGAGTGGCATAGTTCCAGGCAGTTGTAGTTTTGAGGATATGCTCTCGGCTGTGGCTGACTTTAAGGCGCCGGTGTTTGAGCCTGGAGGCTCCATGCAGCAGGGCATGTACACACCTAAAGGTAGGTTGACTGTGCAGAAGGTGAAAAGAGTCATTTACTAAGATGATTTTTTTTTGAACAAGATAATGCTTAACAATTTTTCTTGACTGGATTTTATAACTCTAATCAACTCTAATGTAATCAACCTCCTCTGGCCTCCATCATTAAATAGTTAATCGCACAAGGTTGAAATAGGATTAGTTGTAATTATTACTATAAAACCTACGGAACCCAACGGTCAAAGCTCTGAACTAAGATGGGCGACTGTTATGAATGTTGCGTTTTATGAACATTTTTAGAGGAATCCACCAGTGGATCACTATCGGTCCTGCCTCAGGCTTCATCGACATGGATTTTCGTGGGTAGCTTTCCATTGGTAGCTTTGATTCTCAAGTAGTTCAAATTATTAATCCTCAAATATTTTATCAGAGGAGACAATTCATTTCCCATTCAAGTTGCTCCTATACCTTCACTCCAGGTGTTGGACAGTTTTTTTTAAAAACAATACATTTAAAACTTTGCCTGTTGATGAAAGGCTTTACCCCGGCCAGATATAGATTTTAGAATTCAGACTGACTCAGAGGTGAAGTTCCTTCCATCACTTCACAAGGTTGTAAATCCACCTTCAGGCTTCTTCATGCGGCGCAGCAAATGCACTCCTTTCTGTGGTTTGTGGAAGATTTGTTTCCTTTGCAGCGGGCTGTGTGATTGTGGAACAGACTCCCCCCACTGGCCAGCGCTCTTACTATTTCCAAATTTGGCAAAACAGCCAGTCATAGTTGGTTAATCAACAGGTATTATTTGATGTTTGAGTAGAAAACTGATTCACTCAAACACATTTTTACAAAGAAAGATTTGTTTTCTAATGAGAGGAGTGTTTTATTTCGACTTCTTGACCTTTGGATAGATTTAGGACTCATTCAAATCTTTGATTGTGTCATTTGTTGGTTATTTTTTTTTTTTTTTCATTTAGTATATGACAGGCCACAACTGTAAGACCACGGGCAAAGCCCTGAACCTAAAACTCGGACCAAGTGAAACAGACTGGAGACTCCAGCTGGGAGCAGCTGAAAGGGTATAGATATAGACTAGAACAAATTCAATTAGGCATAAAATCTTTAAACATTGTTTCAGGCCAGTTTCAATCGTAACTTCCATCAAAAACGACTCCCGATTAGATTCCTCTTAAAATGAGAGTGATTCTCAGTCTGGATGTTAAATCTCGAACACTCCACTTGGGGGCAGACTTACCACACTTTTGTAGAGGATGCAAAAACTGCAATAAATGAATCAATGTCACTTTGTACCAGAGGTTGTAATTCATATCTTTTTTTTTTCTTTCTATAGCTGAAGTGTGGGAGAAGGAGTTTGACCCGATCATGGTTGTTCTTAGAACAGTGTATCGACGTGATGTCCAGTCAGCAATGGACCGATACTCAGCATTGTAAGTTAACACTGTTGCCTCAGTTCTTTTTCTTTAGTTTTTTTTTTCCCCCACTAATAAAATGACATATATTGAATTAATTCTGCATACATTGCTTCCATTATTGTTATATATTATTGTTTTTCTCAGCTTGAGAGTATGTTGGTTGTCGTCATGTTCACTTAGTATCTAACAAAGAAAAAAACTCGCCGCCTCTTTATTTTCATGCTGTGACCTCTTTCACCAGCTCATCAAGAAACATGATAAGAAAGGTTAGGTCTGCTGACGGCTACCGGTACTCGAGTTAGTTCCAATTAGATAGCTGTCGAGAAAAATCAATATTTCAGGCTAAATAGTAATAGAATTGAGGAAATCTTTCTTGTTTGATTGTGCTACAGACACTTCGCAGGACAAACATGTCATTGGGGGTGAAGGACATTCCTTCAGGTTAATTTTCTCTCGGGTTCTTGGAACGTGTGAAGATGCTAATTATACCAAAAGGGATCCTCACTAAGTGCTTTTGTGCTCGAAATGGCAGTTGGGCAGATAGCTTTTTTTGTAATAGGATTTTACGTCCTTTCCGATGTCGCCGTAATTTATGTTCGCATGGACACGGCACTGCTGTAGTTATTTGTGCTTCTTTCACATACGATGTGCCCCCCTCTCAGCAAGGATTTGAAACGGAGGCGTTTTTCACCTTCAAACATATTGAAGCTGCCATCCTCACCGTGTGACACGGCCTCATGTTGCTCATTCCTACAGATTGAAGATGATGGATTGCCTGTCATGGTTCCGCCTGCTTCATATAATAATGATTCCATCATCACTAATAGAGTGCTGCCCATCGGCTGTTCTGTTCCATAGACTCAAATCTTTTGTACATTGATTTACACCAAGCGACGTTAGCTGTCACTTTAACAAACTCTTACTTTGCTCAGCTTCTCTATTTCTGTTGAAGATGAACCTGCTTATGTATATAAACGAGCACCTGCAGAAGAGGTGTGAAAGTTATGTTCTTAGTGTTACTGGGAATGGATTTTCAGACACTTTTATATTAATTTTTTTCCCCCCTCACCTTGTGAATGATGTTTTCTCCTAGTCTGAAACAGTTTGGCATTCACACTGGCAACCCATGGCCGCCTTACAAGGAGAGGACTCAACTGCACCCTTGTTACAAAGGTCTAATCAGGCTGTTGCACTGCAAGACGCTGCACATTGTGATATTCACGCTACTATATAAGGTGAGCTTTTCAACATTTACTCATGCGGTACAGTACAACATTTCACTTGCATTCCAGTTCACACCTCTAGGCTCAATGTTCAGCATTTTGAATAATTGTGCAAGTAGATTACTTCCAGTTTTAACTGGGGCTGACATGTTAGAATGTTGATACACTACAAGGATGAACAAGAGGAGCAACATAAAGTTAAATGACCTTATTGTGGAGATGTAGTACGATGTGGTTTAAAGCAGTAGTATTTTCAATAAGACCAATAAGATGATGTTGTAATTGTTTCTTACATTGTATAAACTGTTTTGTCTTTTTCTCAGTTGAAGCTGATGATTGAATCATTTTTTTGTAGATTTGGATGGATCACCAGAACATGTCTGAACATGTGCTCTGCATGGTGCTGTACCTCATTGAGCTGGGACTGGACAATCAGGTGCAAGACACCAAAGAGGATGAGGTGTGCTCTTTGTTACAAGCCGTTTCCTCTCAGTGCAGGCTTTTGGTGCCGGGCTGTGTCTCACCGAGTGCTGTGCTTCCAGGAGCCTTGTATTGAAGAGCACTGTCATGACAGCTGGTTTCCAGGCACCAATCTGCTCTCCAATCTTCATCATGTCATCAACTTTGTGAGGGTGCGTGTTCCTGAGACTGCTCCTGAGGTGAAGAGAGAAGCCCCTCCCAGCACCAGCACAGAAGCCTCCTCTTATGGCCAGGTAAAAGCAGCTCTGCCTAAGAAGGTGCTGTTAGAAACAGCTCATTTCAACAGTCGCTGTAAAGTCTTTAATAGGTGTGGGTGAATTGTAGAATATTGAGACTTGGATGTTGGAATCACCTTCTTTCAAATGGCTTAAATTATAGTCAAAATCATTGCCTCACGGGGAGTCCTGTGTTTCTGCGGGTGTGCTAGACTGGGTTAGTATCTGCTTAAACATAAAACAAAACCCTACATATTAACTACAGAGCATCCCTGCCATATTGAGCCCATTTCTGTCTGCCACAAACACGACTCCAGACTGTGCTTAGCTTCACTAACTGGCTGCTGACTTGTAATTGACAGTGCAAGAGAATCAACTGGAGTTGAAGTAATAAGCCGAGCGCTGTGTTCATAAATGGTGTTTTCTCACTGACTTGGTAGATTGTACTGAAAGTTTCTGGGATTTTTTTTTCCTCTTAAGATAAAATCACAAACACTTTCCAACACACTTTCAGTGAGCAGGAGGACTAAGATAAAAGAGATGGCAACTTTTCTGGCTTTGTAATGAATGAATTGTCTCACTGTTTTAGTAATGGCCAGTGATCGTGAAATTATTTTTTCTCACTGATAATGAAACTCTGAATTCAGTGCAGGAGCTGAAATAGAAGTCTTCCAAACATCAGGACTGTAGTGGTTCCACCATGTTCATTCGATTTGCACTAATACAAGTCGTTTTATAGAGTGCATGTCAAGATGGACAGCGCAGCTTTGCCTCCTCCCACAATATAAAAGTCGAGCCAAAAGAAGTGGCTTCATTTCCAGGAGGAGTCTGATATTAAGATCACACCCGTACAACAACCAAATCACTTTGTCCATGTTTTCATACTCAAACCATCACATTCAGTGTCAAAGGAGTTTTGATAGTAAACTAGCTAAATCCAAATCTCCGCACCATGAAAATATATTCTTTTTAAAAGAAGGATTGTATTTATAAAAGCTGAAGGTGAACTCTTCAGACACGCAGTGCATTGTTGGTGTGGTACTTTCATGCTTATCTGATCTATTATTGTTGCTTTTGTTCATTTTGCTGTACTTGTTCCACAGAACTCCAGGCGTCTTTCAGGGAATTGGAGAGAGGTAGCTGTCTGCACCTGTTTCTATGAAGAGAGCTACTAGCTATGATGAGAATAGAAGCTGCATTTGTCTCCGTTTTTATCTCCGTTATGAAAGAATTTCCGTTGCACGCGTTTGTTTTATGCTTCTCAAAGGGAGGTCTGCCTTGGTGTGTTATGGCGTGTGTGTAATGCTATGCCTCAGCAGTTTTTCTCTCTCTTGACTGCTGAAACTAATTACGTGTGTAATGCAGGTTTGAGGTAAACGCTTTTTAACCGCACGTCGGTATGATTGATGTCGCCTTGACTGGGCTGTATGATGTATGTTTATTTAACAGTGCAGCTCATGTCCTTTTTTGTCAGGTCGGGTCATAGCAATCTTTCAGATGGCTTGCGTGCTTTTCATTGTGATAATTAGAATTTTTCCCAGGAATGTGGTTGTTCTGGAAGCTCTACATGCAGACTGTGGTGAAGTGTCAGCTGAAATTTTTATAATGGAGGTTTGATTTGACTTTAATGAGTATTGTTCCTGTCTGAATATGGTAATAACAGATTTCGACTTATCTGTCAAAGTCCACCAGGCTGTTTGTGATGCCATTTGAGGAGACGGGACTCGTGCTTAAATGCTTATCTGCCATAGTGCATCGTTGTAAATTTGAAGAAGATCCTGTCACTACAGTGTTTCTCTTTTGTGTCTTGTTATTTCTATATATGAAGTGTAAGCATGATATGTACCAAGTACTGTCATATTTTTATGGGTGCGACACTATTTATGTCTTCTATGTGTTTCGGTAGCTGACACGAATAGATGAATAATAAGCAAACGTCCAAACTGTGACACTTCATCACCCATATAGAACAACTGTGTGTTTTTTTTTTTTTTTTTGTGAGTTTCTCATAAAATATTTTTGACCATATGTTATAATAATTGTTTATATTTAACGCTTTTCTAGAACCTACGTGAAGCTCAAGTCTTCAGCCTGGTCGCAGAGCGCAGGAGGAAGTTCCAGGAGATAATCAACCGCAGCAGCAGCGAGGCCGCCCAGGTTGTCCGACCCAAGAGCTCCTCAACCCGCTGGGTTCCGCCGGGAACGCCGCCGCAGCTGGTGACCGAGATCCTGGAAATTCGAGAGAGCATGCTGTCCCTTCTCATCAAGCTACACCA
>OMNM01001305.1:0-15048 GCA_900302745.1 Parablennius parvicornis
ACATGCTCATTATGTTGGATCCATCAACATTTTGAAAAGCTTGAACACTCTCTTTTTTCCCTAATAGTTCCCAGGATACACTCAACTGCAGTTGAAAGCTCCAGTTACCTGAAACAAATTGCCTCAAGAAATCTGAACCTCCGCTAGTCTGCAAACGTAAAGAGAGAGACATACAAGAGCTTCAAAACATTAAAGCACACAATACTCCTGTGTTTTCAGTTTCTTCTTTTTTTTGAATTGTCCGCTTAAAAAAGAAATAAATAAAGAATAAAGAAGAAACCTTGTAGTCTGTGTGCGCATTCACATAGAGTTTGTGCTTTGGGCAAAACACTGTGTCTCACCACATCCCCCCCACATTCCCGCGGTATAAAAAGAGCTTTGACACAGCGGTAAGATAGAGTTTCACAGTGTGTTTGAGTGAATGTAATATGTTAAGATGTTACCAACATGGTTTCCATTACAGTAGAATAACAGATTCACATTTTGTAGAGATAAGCACTGAGGGGGCGTTCGGAGCATAGCCTGCTGTGACATACTCAGTATTTATGTCGACTGATGATGGGGGACAAAGAAAAAAAAAAAAAATAAACATTGGTAGGCAAGCCTGGTGTATGATGTGTGAGGGAGCCAGAAATAAAGTATTGACAGTAGAAAGAAGAGCTTTTTAGTGCATATACATTAACACAAAAAGAACCCCTGAATGGACTGAATCCCATTTTTTGGAATCCTGAGGCAACGAAACACACAAACACAAGTAGACCACCCTGTTATGCCATATTGAGTATAGTATTTTATTTTTTTTTTTTATCTTTAGTTTTCTGTGCTCTTTCTTTCTCGCTTTGTTGATTTCTCTGTCTCTCTCGAGCCCTTTGGCCTGTACCATTTGAGAGCTTATCGAAGGCTGTAAAGCCCAGGTTAGATTTTGGCTGCAGACCGTTCCCCACTGGGACATAAAGATGGAGGGCTTCTGCCAAGACCTCTTCTTACATCTACCCAGAGAGCCTATGCACACAGATGTCTCAATCAAAGAGAAGCCAGCACACGCAGAAACACACATCTTGTAAAATGCAAAAGTTATCTACAAACATCATTTGGATAATAAGTTTGGCATAAGTTGCTCAATACTAAGGTTGCGGGCTGGCTTTTCGCTAGTGGTGTGAACAACTCTATTTTTCACAACTGTGCCGAGTTCTGTCAATTTGAACTCGGCAGCCTTGAGGATTTGTCGGGACACTGAACATTTATTATCACCTTTTTTCTATGAATACATCTTTTGTGGAGCATCAGATTCTGTTGGCCACAGAGGCATTCGGACTATATCCTCCAAAATTGTTGCAAAATTCTGGCAGATGTGGCCTCTGCTGGGGAGAACAATACACCAGAACTACACAGATGAGAACCATAAAGTGTACAGAATGAAAATAGAGCACAGGATGTCAGTATTTAGAGGATGATGTGTTTTTTTTTGTTTCTGTCCTAGCTAGGCACTCTACACTGATGTCAAACAATGACTTTGAGGTGAAAATGTTGATTTTCAACTTTAATTTGAGGATGTTCACACACAGTGTGAATCGAAGACCGCTGGGTCTCAACAAGATGTGACAGCAGCTAAAATCCTTCAAACTTCTGGCATGAATGCAAGCATCCTAAAAACTTTGAGTTAAAGACAACAACAACAAAAAAAACAATATCAGAGGTTGCAATAAGTTCACCGGACAAACACCAGAAAAAAAGACACTAGGGGGTTAAAAGTAAAGATATATTTCTTATTTGTACTCCTATTTCATTCCCTTTTCCCTTCCCTTCCTTCACTGACTCCTCTCATTCTCATCTTCCTCTTCCCCATAAACTTCCGCACTGCTAGGTATTGCTAAAATGATTAGCTGCCAGCAATCAGCCCCCTGGCCAAATCAGCTTTGAACTGGTCAGGGAGGACTTATCACATGACGGCCAGTCCCTGGGCTGGCCTTGCGCTGTGCGTTGGCAGGTGAGACCTGCATTACAGCTTGCATAATTCCCCAGGTGGGTGCGATGAGTTCACAGCAGCTTTACTAGGAACCAAATTGTGGGGATTGCTGACATATAATCGTTTTGGAGGAGTGTGTGCATGTGTGTCGGGGAGGGAAAGAGAGGTGAGAGAGATGAGCTCAATACAAATTTTGCTGTTATCCCAGTAACCCCACTGCCTCCGCCACGTATATTGCATACACACCCATGTGGTGAGTGATCGTGAACCGTGCATACACAGAGAAGCCGCTCACACATACACAAAGGTGAGGAAGACAGAACGAGGTCAAACGCAGAGGTAATAAAAGCTGTGGTGTCCGACTGTTGATCTCATCCTGGGTTCATCACTTTAAACAGGCTGAAACAGCAGGAGAAGGATCTGCTGCCGAGCGGAGACCTTCCCAATTAGGATGAGTCATGCACAGAGGCAATGCCCTACACACATGCGTGCGCACACACACACACACACACAACACACACACACACACAGAGTCCCTCATTCAGCCCGTCCAATCAGAGATGAGGCCAGCCAGCTCAGAGAGGGTATAGGGTATTATTGGGGGGGTTTGAAAGCGGAGAAAAAGAAGTGTGTGATGGGTGATGCTGCTTCTTTTTCCTCCCACCTTTCTTTTAGCACGGGGTGGCCCTTGTGGTCGAACACAAGCCTTCGACCGCAGACATCCACTCCCTATGGGACCACTGAACTGTGCGCCAACCTCACAGCCCGGGTCTGATGTGTCAGTAAGCAGAATCACCACTAACTATGAACCTTCTCGCTCCCTGTCTCGGCGCTGCACTCCTAACACCCCTCGGAGCAGCAGTCGACCGTGCTCTGCTCCTGCTATCGTGAGCACCTTTTCCCTCTTTTTCCACTTTCTCTGACAGCTTCTCTACAGTAGGTAACAAAAACTCAAGAGACTGTGGAGGGCGAATGTGAAAGGCTTGAAAATAGGTTGAATCTGGCCAACAGAACAATGTCTTTTATGTGTTAAAAAATAAAACGATAAAAATCTGGGGGAACTGTATGGATTTTTTTAAAAATGAAATTTAATATTTCATTGCTTGCAAAGTATTTCACTTCACGAAAACGTGCTCTATATGAGGAAACTCCCTCCTGTGAGTCCTAGGATTTTGCCTTTCTAGCTCCTAATGCTCTGTGTCACATCAGCCTATGAGTGTCTGAGTCTTGTTTTGGCCTTCTGTCAGAACGAGTCTCCTGCTGAATAGACATATTGGTTGTGGCATATTATTGGGCCTCGGGGGTTTAAAGTGGACCAAGTCCCTTCCAGTATTTAATCACTATTTTCACATCAAAAGCACACTCTCCATGCTGTCCCTCCTCCTTTCTCCAACACACACACGCAAGCACGCATGCACGTATGCACACACACACACACACACACACACACACACACACACACACACAGACATACACACACATGAGAGAAAACGTACACATGTCACTGCTGCTGCTCAGGTGACTCACTTTCCTCCTGAATGTGTCCAAAAAAACACCAGCGCACATAAACATCTTGATTTTTTTTCTACTCGTGGTTTCAGAGGAAAATGTGGAGGCGGAAGCTTTGATCATAATGTAAATGTAATCTAAAAAGGTTTTTAAAAAAAAAACACACAAAAAAAATCTTTATTTCAAACAGGAACAGTTTTATTAAAGTGATTTATTTAACACACAATTCACACAGCTCAGTATGCAGTCAGGACGGCCGCAGTATGTTTCCACTCGGAAATCAGACGCTTATAAAATGCAGATGAGCTGCTGATTATGCTGCCAGTGTCGCTCCAAGTAATCAAATGTTTCAACAATTAAGTGGTAAAACTGATAGCTTGAGACGAAAGTGCACATTTATCATTAAATCTTTGGAGGTATTTTCATGTTTGGGATTTCTGTCAAGCTTGATTTGTTTTTCTATAAATACATATAAACGGCACAGGGCGATGGTGGTTTGCAACATCAAAGCAGAATGAACTTGTAGGCTGAAGGGAGTCTGCATGTTTTTCATGAGCACACGTGGGAGGTCTCCCCTCGGTTCCTTTTATAATTTGAAAACATACTTATTGATTGCTGACTATAATCAGCTTCCACTGCCTTTGTTTGGATGAAGCAGGAAGAGAACATGGATGGATAGGTTTCCGTTTTCTTCCTTGTGAAGTATGTCTAGTTGTAAAAAATGATTGCGATGAAGTTGCCAGTGACGCAGTTATCAGGACTAACACCTCTTTCACCTGCTGTTGATCCTCAACACCACAGGCTGTTAAGGCATGGGCCACTAAAAGAGCAGATTTTAACAAATTCCAGCAAATAAAATGTATGCAATGCAGCAAAACACGTTTAACCTTTAGAATATAAATAACACAATTTATAAACTTGGTTTTACTGTAATAAGCCAAATTGTTACTCAGGGTGCTTTTACAATAATTACCAACCGTTGACATTTAATTTATTTTTAAATAGTTTAGGAGGCCATTTTACCTTATTAAACTGACTAGTTTAATAAGTTTTTACAAATTTTAATCAATTTCAAATTGTTTAAAACCATTTTAGATGTTTTAACTGTTTTCCATTTTAACATTGTTAGCATTTTTTAGTAATTTACATTATTTTAGGCTAAAAACTTTAAGAAGCTTTTTTTTTTTAATAATTATTGAATGAATTGATGCAAAACTGCAAACTTAAGATAAATTAAGTGACAAAATTAATATCTGTTATTTCAGTTCTGGTCTGGGCTGATGATACAGAGGTATTTTTAGCATTCCCACCAGCTCTAACTCATCTTGTGTTGCTTGTATCTCTGTGTGGATGAAAGAGCTCCTTTAGCTTCTTTAGACTCCTTTAGACTGAACCAAAACCCAAACGCACAACACCTACCAAAATGTCTTCCTGAGCATGTTGGCTGGTACACAATCCTGTGGTATTGTCCTTGTAGAAGCCAAAAAGAGCACACATCGCCCAATTGCTCATATTTCTCCTTCAGCTGCCATGTGATGGCTGCATTATATTCAAAGGCTTGATACGAGCTTACAAAGTAGCAACTTTAAGAGCTCGCACCTTTTTGACCCTGACCATTTATGAGCAGTCTTCCACTCACCAAACTCTGCCTGTGAAAAGAGTCTGGCACTTCCACCACTGAACATCCAAAAGCCAGCAGCAAGAACTCCAAACACCATCGGACCTGCTGAGTTCCTCCCCCTTTACAAGACTATCAACACCTTAGTTGACCTTCAACACCTTTGTGGACCTGTGCAGTCAACAAAGCAATCTTTGAAACCTCTGCTTTTTATTTCTTGGTGCCTACATCTTTATATTCTGATCAGAACTTTACTTTTGACTGAATTAGAGAGAAACTTGTGTGTCTGCTGTCATGCTGGCTGATGAGTCATATCAATGATAATCCGTTTCGATGGGCTGAAAACTAGTGTGACCTCGACATGGAGTATCTCCAGGTATTCTCTCTACCTCCATGTGTCATTTTTGCACCTCGCTCCTTCACTTTATTCTCCTCCTGCTTTTTCATGTTCCCCCTCTTTCCTACCTAATGCTGGTTCAAGATGCCTAAAGCTTAGACAGCAATTTTATTTATTCAACAGTTCATTAGAAGTATGTCATCACTTTCCTCTTCCCCTTCGTTTCGCTCCAACTCTCAGAGAAAGAAATAATTAAAGAGTGTATGTCAGGCAGGGATACGCAGGGTGCTGTTCGGGAGTCGGCCCTGCAGCCCAGCAGGGAGGAAGAAGTTATTAATGCATCAAAGAGCAACTTCATTAGAGTCCACTTAAGCTGGAAGAAGTGAGGAGTGGCTCCAGGTTGTGCTGGGAGTTGTGAGGGCCAGGGAGGTTCCTGGTGAGCAAGCGGAGCATGTACACATGTATACATGACAACCTGGGCAGTTTGTGTTCTCTAAGGACGACAAATTACCAGCAACACTTACTGTAACAAGCAAGACCAAGTCTTTACCCCACATCTGCTAATACACATGTTGTAACAACAGATTGACCGACATAAGAGGACAATTTGATTACTAAAATTTCCCCTTCAAAGCAGTATTTCTCAAACACTATTGTTTTCCAAATACTTAGTGGCCCAACTACTGAAAAATTATAAAGCTTTGTAGAACCTAAATTACAAGTGTTTTAGTTCATACATACGGTATAGTGTTCTTTGTCAGGCTTCATGTTTGCTGGTAATATTGTTCATTAAACCCTGGAAACTTTCTTTACCTGAATAAAAGTAGCATTATTAGGTGAATTAGCTTGCTCTGTTAATAATTTGGCTGTCAATTTTCTACTCATCTTTCTGACTTTAACTACACATCATGAATAAGCCAAGCAAACCAATTATTTTAGTATACATGGATTTGTTGACTGTGCATTTGTTGTTCTTTATGGGATCCATGCCGATGCAGGCACACCAGTATATGTGATAGGATTTTTTTCTCTTGAAGCTTCAGACAAGTGATTTGCATGGAAGAATATTATTTTCTGAACTACAATTTATAAAAGAGGCCAATGTCGACCAACCAGAGGTGAATGTCACTGCATGCTTTCATGTTAACTTGACAACTCATGAACCTCAATTATGACTTCTGTCCATTCTCACTGTACAACAACTAATTCCATTTTGGCAACTAGAGGAACCTGCACTTAGTGCTTTTGTTAAATTAACACCACTCTTCCAAACATATTTCTTAGTTGCAAATTGACTGTCAGTATTGTTCCAATCACAAAGTGGTAATTTCTAACCACTGCCATGTTGTTTTACATTTCTGCCCTTCAACATCTTAACTTGATCGACATAACACTTCCTGTCATTTCTTTCAAAAGCTATGTCTAATACTTCAGAACTGGCTCGCCCTAAAGTAGAATGATAGTTCTACCACACCAAGATACCATGAGTAATATTCTCAATACAGCTTGTATCTAAAATAAATAGATTCCGCCACACTTTCATGTGGCGGGTCTTGACACTACACTTACTGTCTCGTGCAGCTGTTCCAGAAAATGCAAACAGCAAAGACATCTAGTTATTCAAGTAACACTGTCTTCTGCTCCTGACATCTGTAGAACGGCTGCTAACATGAACAATGAAGTCACAGGCTCTGTGGCATTCTGACTGACACTTACAGCCAAAAGCAGCTCAGATGAGCTGTTTCATGGACAAAAAGCCTTAGATCTTACTTAGTGTTAATCTCAGTTGACATTACACGGAAAGCCAGCATATCAATTTCACTATTCATAGATTATTTCTAAACGACAAGTGGGAGCAGGAAAGATCTTTACCTTGGTGACATATGCGTCTGCAGTCTTCCTTCAAGCATCATCTGCCGTGTGATGATGTGTCGGTCTTTATTAGGTGACCGTCTGGCCGCACCCCCTGCCCTCCGGCCACGCCCCCTAACGACCACTGGTCTCTGGAGGATGGAGTCTCAGGTGTGTGAGAGGGTATCAGCCCCCTCCTTCTGGTTCATGGTCGTCTACTTCCTGATCTCCATGGTCTCCTTTATCACACTTGAGCTCGTTTCCCTGAACCTTCCCTTATTCCAGTTCATGATGTGGTTATTTCTTTTGTAGTGATCGGTGATGCTGATTCAGCCTTTTCTTATTGTGCTGTCTTTTTTTGATTTTGTGAGTCGTCCTGCTGTTTCATTATCACATTACAGTATTTTTGATGTTCTGTCATTCGTATATTAAAGGATCTGCACGTTTCACCAATGTATGTTTTGTTGTATTATTTTTTTAGGATTTCATTTATCATGTTGTGTTTGTTATCCGGGTCTATTTTATCTTTTGGATGTACGAGTCGTTGTCTGACTTTTGTGTGGTTTCACTGCTGTGCTGGTGCTGTATTTTTTCATTATTCACTGTCTGGGTTCTGTTATCCCTTGGATGCATCGGATGCCGATCCTGTTTTTGTTCTTATCTGGTTTTTCTGTGTGTTTCGTTTTTCTTTCTTTTCTCTATTCTTGACATGTGTTTTGCCTTTGTTTATGGCCTATTTTGGACACCGACACATTCTTGATGTGTTTTTCCTCCTCTTGTCTGTCTATTTCATCTGTTGTGATAGCAGCCCATTCATAAAATGTTCTGACAGCAGAAAGTTTGTGTGCTGTGAGGTGTTCCAATGTCCAGAGGAGGTTCTGGGCCATGTATGTGGGTTTCCTGTCTTGTCTGTGGTGAATGTTCATATCTAGAAAGGAAAGGGTCATCTTTGTTTCCTCTTGGTGTGTGAATTGTGCAGTATGTTTACTGTGTCGTCCACATTGTTCGGATGCTTAGTGGTCTACGACAGCTTCTCGTACATCCAAAGATAAAATAGACCCGGATAACAAACCCAACGTAGTAAAAGAGATCCCATGAAAATCATGCAACAAAACATACTGCCCGTATGTTTGCAAAAGCGAATGTATGTATGCGAAAACGAAACAGCAGGATGACTCACAAGATCAGAAAAAGACACAGCACAAAAAGAAAAGGCTGAGTCAGCATCACCGATCTCTACAAAAGAAAAAACCACATCATGAACTGGAATAAGGGAAGGGTTAAAAAAAACCGGAGGGAAACGAGCTCAAACGGTGATAAATGCGGCCATCAAGATCAGGAAGTAGACGACCATGAACCACGACGAGGGGGCGGACACCCTCTCACACACCTGGGACTCCATCCTCCAGAGAGTAGGGGTCGGCGGGGGGCGTGGCTGGACTGCGGGGGGTGTGGCTTACCGGTCACCCGATAAAGACCGACACATCATCACACACTCTGAGGAAGGCTGCAGATGCAGCCGAAACATGTCAGCAAGGTAAAATCTTTCATGCTCCCACTTCTTGTTAAAAACGAATCCATTATATACAATTGAGAATGACAAAATGAACATAATTCTGAAATTAATTTCACATCAATCAAATCAAGACAACAATATAATTGTGTTATCATGCTCAGTCATTGACTCTGGTTTTACTGTGCCAGCTTATCCTTTTTATATTCAGACAACTATGGCTTTGCAGAAACTAAAATATTGAATAAAGATCACTGCTGCTGTAAGTGTTAGGAATACTGTGGATGTAGGAACTCCTCTATCCCAATGTAACAGAAATAATACGTTATAATTTTAAATGGAAGTTAAAGATCAAGATTCATAAAGTGTGCACTACTCTGAAAAGGTTCTATGTCATCATCTGTGGAGTAAAGCCTTGGAATAAATTATGAATGGAGATAAAACAAATATCAAACATAATTCAGTTTAGAAAAAAATATAAACATCTGTTTCTTGAGAAGTACAATAGTTAATGATTGTAAGGGTTTGATTGATCGATAAAGAATATTGCATCAATATGAGCCAGAGTTTATTATAAGCTTCTGTGTAACTGTTCGCGCTAAATTAAATTCTAAGGAGCTTTTGTTATTGAGGTGTTGACAGGGATATCAGAGTGTTTTAGGGGAAGCAGTCAATAAGGGTTTACTTCTTCCTCCTTTTTGTTCACACAAAAGTATATTGAGTGGATTGTGTTGTTTCTTTTGCATTTGTTTGATTAATCTAAAACAGGGATAGGGAACCTCCGACCGGCGAGACTGTTTGGTACAGCCCGCGAGGCAATCCATAAACAAACCCACAAAAAATTAATCAAGGAAAAAAATTGTGTCATATGCGCAATCAATTGCCCTTCGGGGCTGGTGTCCGTGTTTCCAAGCCATGATCAAGGTCTTGAACGCAACATCAGCAAGTGTCGCTCTTTCCAAGAAAAACGAAGTTGTGATTTTTTTTTTTCTTTGTGGCAGTAAAGGGCAAACCCGTGTGCTTGGTGTGTGGAGACATGCTGGCCGTGATGAAAAAGGCCAATATTGAGCTCCATTAATGCACTAACATGATAAATAGGATCCCTTTCAAGGACAAGGGCGGATGGATAAAGTTGCAGCTCTTCGACGGAGTTTGAGTGCCCAGCAAGCAGTTTTATCCAAACTGCGACGGGACCAGGACAACGCGACGCAGGCTATCTTCGTGGTGAGTGAGCTAATCACTGAGAAGCTGAAACCTCATTCCCACGGTGAATTTGTTAAGGAGTGTCTCGTCGACGCTGTGGAGCTGCTCACGCTAGAAAAGAATTAAGATCTTCCTAAGTGTTATTTTGTCTCGGAGAACCGTGTCAGAACGGACCACTGACATGGCACAAGACATTGAAAAATCATTGAAGGATGCTGCAAGAGATTTCCAGTTTTTGTCTTTGGCCTGTGATGAGACAACTGACAAAACAAACACAACTCAACGAGCCATTTTTGTGCGAGGGATTATTAACGACTTTGAAATTAGAGAGGATCTGCTCTCATTGCAAGCCATGCATGGGACTACTAAAGGTGAAGATCTGTTTGAACAAGTTGTTTTAGCCATGAACAAATTTGACTTTCAGTTCCACAAGCTGAGTGGCCTGGTGACAGTCGGAGCCCCAGCTATGGCTAGCACCCAAAAAGGATTGACTGCATTGGTCAGAAAAGACATGAGTCGCATCAGTCCTGGATCCAAGTGAGTTGTTTGTTTGCCACTGCATCATACTGCATCATCCAAGAGAGCCCGTGTGCACATTCCTTGAAGCTCAATACCGTGATGAAAGTTGTTGTTTCCACCATAAACTCATCAAAAGCAGAGGACTGAATAGTCACCAGTTTAGGGAGCTGCTGGGTGAGCTGGAGTCGGAGTAAGGTGATCTACTATACCATTGTGAGGTGCAGTGGCTAAGTCATGCAAATATGCTTGTGAGGTTCTACAACTCGAGGGAAGAGGTAAAGCAGTTCATGGAGATGAAGGGGAAACCAGTGGTGGAACTGAGTGACAGCAGGTGGCTGTGTGATTTGGCCTTCATGGTGGCTATTTCCAAGCAACTTTCAGAGCTGAATCTCAAGCTCCAAGGTCCGAACCAGCTACTCAGTTCTGTTTTCAAATGTGAAATCCTTTGAAGGTAAACTAAAGCTGTGGCAAGTGCACCTGGAAAAGGGAATCACGCTGCACATTCCCACTCTGCAAGAACAGAGGCCAGCTATGACATCTCAATATGCTGATGAATGTGAAAAACGCCTCCAGAACTTTGGAGAGAGGTTTCAGGACTTGAAAACCAAACAAAAATACCTGAACATGTTGGCAGCACCCTTCACTGTGGACCCAGTTGATGTGCCAAACAATCTGCAACTTGAAGTGGTTGAGTTGCCTACCTACCGCTGTAAACAGTTTTTCTCAAAACTGAGTCAAGCAAAGACTCTGCTCTGCTCAAGGCTGACTGACCCAAACCTGGAAAACCAGCTGAGACTTGCATCATCATCATCATCATCACTGCCACCTGACATAAGACGTCTCACCAAGAAGAAGCAGTTCCAGCAATTGCATTAGGTCACACTGATGTAAGAGTGATTCTGTTACAAGTCAGAAGTTCCAATGGCAATAAGGAGATACCAGGCGAAACACGGGGCCACCTCTTTAGATCAGGACTACTTATTTTCTTGATTCAATTCAAATGGCATTATAATATGGTCTTAGCCAATTTTCAGAAGGTTTTAAGGAAATTATAAATTGTTGAGTTCTTTTTAACTCTGGCCAGTGCCGTGCTCTCCTGTTTGGGTATTCATTAAATATTTTATGTCCAGACATCATCACTTTTGTCTCACTCTTCTTAAACCGCTGTCAGTGTTTCTGATAGAACACCACTAACCACTCCATTGACAACAAGTAAGCTTCTTTTTTTTCCAGCCCAGGTTGACAGTAGAGAACCTTATAATGTACCTATAATTATTTTCAAGCACTCTGATGTGACAATAAACAAATACTGCCCTCTAAAATGTCATATCAACTTCAAATGAGTCGGAAAATTCCATGTGAGCCGTTTTCAACCTGCATTTACAAGAGAACTGTTTCCACTCAATTGGCAAAAACATAAATGAACAAATTAATGGTTATATTAATTTTATTGCAGTTAAGTTAGAAAGGCCACAAAAATATGTTGTCAATGTTTACGGAAAAACGTTCATCACCCCGATCTAAATGTTTTTTGTCTTTTCATTTTCTGTTTGTTTGTTCAAAATAAATCTCAATCCATCCATCATTAAATAAATGTGGTGTCATAAATGTCAAATATTCTTATCACTAAATAAGACTGTAGAGCAAAGAGAAGGCTAAAGTAGGGACTTAGTTTGCACAATTAATATAAAGACAAATATTACATCGGTCTATCACTTTCTCCATTATCATCGGGGTAAATTGTGATTTGATGGTGAAAGAATTGAAGCTAAGCACGAACAAATAATTCAAATGTTTTACATTCGCTGCCCTGATCATCTTGTTCCTGTTTATTTGTGACTAGTGCCACCTAATTACTTATTGATGGCTCATTTACAAACTTGATCTATTACTTCAAGCTTTATCTACTGCTGGCCAAAATCAGCCACAACCACACTCAGGCTTGCTAACAAGGATCAAGTAAAACCAGCACACACCAAACACACCTACGGTATACGTCTCTCCCTGGTGTGTTTGCTACTGAGGCACACTGTGTTCATAATAACTGCAGAGCTTCTTCCACTCACTCTGAAGAACCATGATGAGCCCAGTCACCTGCTGTCTGCCCAATTATTTCCCCCAAGGCTAAGTCCACCGAGCTCCCACTTATAAATATTCATTTTGGAATTATGGACTACTGAGCTTCGTTCAGGTTTTGCGAGGCTTCCGCACACTCATTCCCGCGTCTCTTTGGTAACCACCGAGCCACAACAATCACTTGAGCGGCTGGCCCCTCGTTTTGATTTATCGACTTTGCCTGTATGTAACGAAACGCCAGCATCCTGGTACTTCTTAAAAATGCTAATTAATGCAAATGCATGCCTGCCCTGGTATTCACCTTGAGGTAAAGCATACATGTTGTAAATAGAAAGTTGTCATCATTTAATGATCTTTGGAAATCTTTAAGGGGTGTTTTTTATTCTCTCTGTAAAGCCTCTCCAGCTTCATTGTTATGGTAATTGGTGCACACACATCTTCCAATTGGAGATCCAGCTGTGCCTGCCAAAACTTATCTCAAGGGTGTGATGTCAGTGTTATGGGGAGGTACTTACTGTACTGCAATGGACATTATGCAGCTGTTAACGTATAGAGGAAACTCAAATAAAACCCTGCTCATCAGGAATTAGAACAGGAACAGAAGCATGCGGTGAAAGTGCAATAATAGTGTCCAACTGTACCTTTCTCTGGACAACACAAATGTACATTGTCCTACATTATGGTGAACAGGCCTAATTATTGACTGATTTGTCATTTAGCATGTAATAATTTTGAATAATGAAATTCATGTAAACCAAACAAGAGAGTCAAACATCAAACTGTAAAACACCATTAGCTGCATTTATTTTTCATGAGAACTTGTGGCAAATTAGAAGCTAATTGGAAGATGGAAACTCTTTGGAAAAGGCAAACTCGAATTGAGCTGTACAGAAAACCTGTTACATCAAATTCTCACATACAGACTTTTCTCTGCTGGCTAAAATAATAAGAATTACTAGAAAATATTAAAGTTATAAATAGTTCTTCAAAGTTAATGTCTTAGCAGCAGAAACGTGCTGTGAATGTGAGGATTTGACAAGGACTGAATTGTAATGGCTTAATGATTGGCTCAGGGCATCTCTAACAGCTTTTGTGGCATGTCCCCAGTCTGTAGAGGCCAGTATTGATCAAATTGGACATATGAAGGAAAAGCATTGAACCAGTAACAGGGTCAAAAGTTGCCAAGGATTGCTGAGGAGTGGATGTTGGTCCATGTGGTCAAAATACAGGGCGTCACAATTTGCCATAATTGGGGCTGCATTTCTGTGGAGCTGTCCATGTAAAAACAGCAACAATGGACCTGTATCATGGAGCAACAGAAAAAGTTGATCTCATCTCGGTATTCAGGTTTCCTTTAAGGTCATGACATTGGGTAAAGGGACAGTGCATCTCTTTGGAGATGTCCTGGGAAACCTTGGTCACTGCCATTCATGTGTATCTTTCTTTGACATGTATTCCCAACATCAGTAATGTTGCAGACCATGTAGGCTCTTAGTAAAGTAAGCAAACTGTACATGTCCATGCAACCTACAATGAAATTTAAATGGTTCAGGAAAGGTTTAAGGAACATTAGAGCCATTTTGAGGTGTTAACCTGTACACCTTGTCATTAATCCACTCAAGTGCACAGTACATGGGAAATGCTAGAGAAATAAATCTGAACTGTTCATCTCCCAGCTCACAACCTCCAAGATATAAGAGATCTGCTGCAAATGTCTTGGTGCCAGATACAACACCTTCAGATGTATAATGGAGTTTGGTCTATCATGGCAGCAAAAGCAAAGTATTTGCGTAACTGTGGCCATAATATTCTGGCTAATTGATGGATGTTATGAGTCTGTACCAACAACAAATCTTACGCCTGCCATCAGATAGTTTATGTGACTGTGCAACTACACCAGCCCCTATTTTTGGTACTTCACAACAGATATGGACAATTTTTATATATTTCCACCAAATTTAAACCAAAAGCAGTTTTTGCATTTTATGTCCAGGACCCTGAAACATTTTAATTACACCTCATATAGCAAACTGCCCATCTAATCAATCAGTCGGTGACTGAACCTCATCGCTACGACATTAAGCCATCGTGATGACACAGACGGCAGACTCCGAGCCAAGTCAAATTGGCATCATCAGGAGAGACGCCAAGTTAATTAAGCTGACAGGAGCTGAGAAGACTTTATCAAATGGAAATGGAAAGAAAACACATTTACAGCCAACAAGCTCATTTATTCTCTTTTCCCCAGACTCCACACTCAAGTACAGGACCCCCTGCCGCCTGGAGTTTTTAGAAACAGTTATATTTCTGAGGTCAGACTCCAACACAGACTGAGAAAATGACGACCAACTGGCTACTTTATTGCAAATCAGTCTCCATTTAATGGAAAGCAGCTTAATTTAAAGAAGAAATTCTGCAGATGTATATACACTCATACACACACGTGTGTATGAGTG